>PVIA01009974.1:0-55819 GCA_004024845.1 Tonatia bakeri | reverse complement strand
TTCCATAAGGACACTTTAAACAACAAATACCTAATTATCGTGAATAACAAAACTGACTAATTCAATAAGGTACGTGCTAGCTTCTTGATTAAACAGCAGTTTTCATTTTGTTAGGGTTTGTTTGGTTTTGTCCTGTTCTGAGCACACAAACCCAGAACGACCAGTCTGCTTTCCTGGGAATCAGAACGAAGCCAGAAGACACACAGGTCCCGCCCGCCCGCTGCACCTGTCTTCTCCTATGACCGGCTCCTCCGCCAGCCAGATTTCTCCTGTAGGTTCTGACGTTTCAGTAACACTGTAGCTCACAACTCACATGTATGGAATCTGAGCAGTTTTGGGGTTAGGGCCTCGGCTGCCAATACCCTGCCCTGACAGTACATCCTGGGGATGCCTTTCAGATTGTGTAGAGGCCCCATGGACACTTGATTCATATCTAGTGAAAGGATAAGGCTTATATGAAAAACAGAAAATCCTCAATGTATATTCTTTTTGGAAAAAAAAAGTCTTTATTTTTTGGAGGCATTTTGAGTTCAGAGGGGAGTTGGGCAGAAGGAACAGAGATTTCCCATGTACCCCCTGCCTCCAAGCAAGCACAGCCCACCCCGTCATCCGCAGTCCCGCCAGAGGGCAGCATTTGTTACTGCCGATGGACCTGCACTGACACGGGCAGCAGCGGCTCCCTAAGTCTGCAGCCTTCCTTCCGGGGCTGCCCACTGTACGGGCTTGGACAAGTGTATCACGCCTTGTAGCCGCCATTGCAGTAGTATACGGAATAGCTTCCCCGTTCTAGCAACTACCGGACTACTCTTTTCTTTTAATCTTTCTCTCTCTCTCTCTCTCTCTCTTTCCTTCCTTCCTTCCTTCCTTCCTTCCTTCCTTCCTTCCTTCCTTCCTTCCTTCCTTTCCTTTCCTTTCTTTCTTTCTTTCCTTTCTTTCTTTCCTTTCTTCCTTCCTTCCTTCCTTCTTTCTTTCTTCTTTCTTTCTCTCTTTCTCTCTCTCTCTCTTTCTTTCTCTCTCTCTTTCTCTCTCTCTCTCTTTCTTTCTTTCCTTTCCTTCCTTCCTTCCTTCCTTCCTTCCTTCCTTCCTTCCTTCCTTCCTTCCTTCCTTCCTTCCTTCCTTCCTTCCTCTCTCTCTTTCCCTCCCTCCCTCCCTCTCTCTTTCTTTCTTTTAGAGAGAGGGAAAGGGAGGGAGAGCGAGCAAGAGGGAGAGAAACATCGATGGGTTGTCTTCCACACGGGCGCTGACCAGTGACCAAACCCGCAATCCCAGACATGTGCTCTGACTGAGAATCACACCAGCGACCTTTCAGCTTGTGGGACATTGCCCAACCGAGCCACACCAGCCAGGGTACGGCCACCAATCTTCACAGCCTCCAGTTTCATCCTTTTCCAGAATGTCATATAGTAGGAATCATAGAGTGTGTAGCATTTTCAGCCTGGTTTCTTCCATTTCATAATATGCATTTAAGTTTCCTCCATGTCTTTCCATGGCTTGATAGCCCCCTTCTTTTTTTAAGTGCTGAATGATATTCCATTACTTGGAGGTACCACAGTTTATCCACTCGCCTTCTTAAGGGCATCTTGGTTGCCTCCAATTTTTGGCAACGGTGAATAGAGCTGCTATTAATATCCACATGCAGGTTATTCTGTGGCCAGTTCTCAACTCCTTCAGGTAAACATCAAGGAATGCGATTGCTGGATCACACGGTAAAAAGGTATGTTTACTGTTGTAAGAAGCTGCCAAACTGTCTTCCGAAGATGCCGCACCATGTTGCACTCACCAGCAGTGAATGGGACCTTCTGTTGCTCTCTCCCCTCGGCAGCATTTGCTGTTGTCAGAGTTGTGGATTTTGGCCTTTCTGATAGGTGTTCAGTATTGTCTCATTTTCATTTGTATTTCCCTGATGACATACAATGTAAAGCATTTTTCTTATACTTACCTGTCACCTGTGTATCTTCTTTAGTGAGGATTTTGTTAAGGTCTTTGGCCCATTTAAAACTGGGTTGTTTTCTTATTGTTGAGTTTTAAGAGTTCTTAGTATATTCTGGATAATAGTCCTTTATTAGATGTTTTGCAAATACTTTTTCCCAGTCTGTGGCCTGTATGTTTACTCTCTTGACATTATCTTTCCAAAAACAGAATTTTTAATGTGCATGAACTCCAACTTATCAATGCTTCCTTTCATTGGTTGTGCCTTTGGTGATCTAAAAAGTCATCGCCAAAACCAAGGCCATCTAGATTTTCTCCTGAGTTATCTTCCAGGAGTTTTATATAAAGGTTTGTGTTTTACACTTCAGGGTGTGGTACCTTTTCAGTTAATTTTGGGGAAGGGTATAAGGTTTGTGCATAGCTTCACTCATCTGCATGTCGATGTTCAGTGGTTCCAGTGCCATTTTTGACAATACTGTCCTTGTTCCATTGTTACTGCCTTTGCTGCTTTGCCAGGAATCAGTTGACTGTATTTAGGTAGGTCTATTTTGGGTTCCCAATTGTTTCATTAATTTATGTCTATCGTTTTACCAATACTGTCTTGATTACTGTAGCTTTAGAGTAAGTCTTCGAGTCAGGTAGTATCAGTCCTTCACTTTTGTTCTTCTCCTTAATGATACTGAGTCAGCTAGTCTGTGTTTCTTGCCTCTCCATATGTTAGAATCAGTTTGTTGATATCCACACACACACAAAACTTGCTGGGATTTTTATTTGGATTGCACTGAATCTATAGATCAATTTGGGAAGAACTGATGTTTTGACAATGTTAGATATAGGTTTTTTGTAGGTATTCTTTATCAAGTTAAGAAAGTTCCCCTCTACTTCTAGTTTACTGAGCGTTTTTTAAAAAATCATGAATGGGTATTGGATTTTGTAAAATGCTCCTTCAACCTTTATGAGCAAGTGACTTTTCTTCTTTGGGCTGATGAGATAGATGACACTGACTGATTTTTGAATGTTGAACCGGCCTCACATACCTACAGTAAATTCCTCCTTATGGTTGTATATAATCCTTTTTATACATTGTTGGGTTCAATTTGCTATTATTTTATTGAGAATTTTTTGCATTTATGTTCACGAGAGATCTGTAGCCTCTAGTTTTTTCTTGTAATGTCTTTGGTTTTGATATTAGGATAATGCTGTCCTCATAGTATGAGTCAGAAGTATTCCCTCTGCTTCTATCTTCTGAAAGAGGTAAAAGAACTGGTATAATTTCTCACTTAAATGTTTGGTAGAACCCATCTGGGCCTGGTGCTCTCTCTTTTGGAAGGTTAATAGTTGTCAATTCAATTTCTTCAAATTGTCTATTTTTCTTTTGTGTTTAGCAGATGTCTTTCAAGAAATTGATCTATTTCAACTAGGTTATCAAATTTGTGGGCAAAGAGTTATTCATAGTATTCCTTTGTCATCCTTTTAATATCCACAGGTTCTGTAGGGATGGATCCCACCTTTCATTTCTCTTTTTAAAAAAAGATTTTATTTATTTTCAGAGAGAGAGGGGGGGAGGGAGGGAGAGAAACATCAGTGTGAGAGAGAAACATCAACCGACTTATCAGCTATCTCTCATGCATGCCCCGAACAGGGGGCGCTGAACCCACAACCCAGGCATGTGCCCCAATCAGGAATTGAACCAGCGACTTTTTGCCTTGCAGAATGATGCCCAACCAACTGAGCCACACCAATCAGGGCTATCTAGCCATCTTTCATTTCTGATATTAGTAATTTGTATAAAGAATATTCTTTTAAAAGGTTTAATAATTAAATGAACTAGATCTGCTTGAGAAAAGTGGGTATTTCAGACTTCACTTTTTCTTGACAAGCAAGTATACAGTATAAAAACCCATGTTTCCCACAATTACTCAAACTAGTATTAAAGAAGGGTGACGTGAAAAAACACTCATAGCACCTCTGGATCCAGTTGTCATAATTTGGAAAAAAAGAACATGATTAAGGGAGATTATCTTCTCAACTGGCAATTTCATTTCCCTATCATTGAAACAGCACCTATTCTAAAAACTTACTAGTTTTGAGCTATGACTACTACTTAGAATACCGTTTGCTTATCCCTATCAATTCCAAATTGACTTAAAGGACAGGATTCAAATGAGAGCAGCATATAAAGCTGGAATTTTAAAATACAAGAATTCTTGATATCTTGGACATTAGGACTCTAAAGCACACATATAGATAATTATTAGGACACAAAAGGAGTTGTTTTATGGCTCAGTAATTCAATTTTTTCTCTATTTTCCCCAGAAAACTTGAAAATGTGCCTAAAAAGGACATTTACAAGGATGTTCAATGAGACGTTGTTATGACAGTGAAAAACTCACAATAAAGAAGAAAATCTAGGTTATACACATAACATGGAATATATGAGGTCTCTCCAGAAGGCATCCAGCCATGTAATATGAAAAACAGAGCCATTCATTGAAGATCCAAGATACAAGAAACACTGTACACAGGGCAATGACACCTCAGTGACCTTCAAAGTAGGCACCTTGAGACCTCACCCAGTTCTCCCAATTGCCATAAGCTGCCCTGTCGTATTTTCCTGAATCTCTTCAATGGTCTGAAATCTCTTCTCTTTTAAAGGTGATTTTAGTTTTGGGAAAAGCCAGAACTTGCCGGGTGCCAAATCTGGGCTGTAGAGGGGCGGAGTCACCTGGGTGATTTGATGTTTCTCAAAAAAACCCTCCATGAGACGTGATGCATGAGCAGGCGCACTGTTGTGATGAAGCTGCCAATCACCAGCTGCCCACAGCTGTGGACCTCTGAATCATCTAAATAGTTGCTGCGGAGGAATGTTCGAGCTTAACTCAAAATTTGGTGCAGATTTGTTGCTCTACTGGCTCAGTAATTTTGAATGTGACAGCCACACAGTACACATGCTCACTCAATGGCGTCTGCTGCTCCCACTGACTAGTACAGTGAGGTTATCATTGTACACGCATGTGCATTCCAGCCCACTCTCCTTGGCTGCTGGGTTACATCGATGTCACATAGTTTTCATTATATTAACAATGGCCGGACTTTTTCCAGATAGACCTTATGTGCACATATATGTGTATGTATATTTATGTATACATATGTATATACACACACACAGTGGATCTGCAGAACATGTAAAGAATATCACTCATGTAAAAAAACAATATCCTTATAAGTACGTTCTATTGATTTTTTAGGAGATTTTATTTATTTTTAGAGAGAAGGGAAGAGAGTGAGAAAGAGAGGGAAGAAATATCAATGTGACGGAGAAACACCAATCGGTCGCCTCTTGCACTTCCCCAGCTGGGTGGCCAGCCCGTAACCCAAGCATGTGCGCTTGCTGGGAACGCACCGGGTGTCCCTTCACTTTGCAGACAACACCCAACCAACTGAGCCGCACCAGCCAGGACTATACATGTTTTATAAATGCACAGAAAAAGGTTTAGAAAGCCACATTCCAAAATGGTAACAGCAATTACCTCTAAGATTTTTAAGGTATATATTGCTCAATGGTGGGGGTTTAGTATTATATGTAGTATTTTAATTTTTTTAAAAGATTTTATTTATTTAGTTTCAGACAGACAAGAAGGGAGAGAGAAAGAGATGGAAAGAAACATCAATGTGTGGTTGCATCTCGCACGCCCCCTACTGGGGACCTGACCCATAACCCAGGCATGTGTCCTGATTGGGAATCGAACCTGTGACCTTTCGGTTTGCAGGCCAGCACTCAATCCACTGAGCCACACCAGCCGGAGCTTTAATTTTTTTTTTAAATAATGAGAATGAGTTCATATCTTATTGCTTAAATGAATTTGGAAAAGATAATGCCCAAAAATGCACTTTAAGAAATCAAACCAGCAAAGGCATACCCACCTTGACAACAGCACCAATGAAGAGGCTTAAATGACACACAGTCCCTTCCCCCAGTGGAAGTTAGTAGAGAGCACTGGAGAGTCAAGAGCAGAATATTCTATTCAAACTCACCTCCAAGTGTGGCTGCCCAGCTGCTCTACTTTACCAGGGGGAATTCGTGAGGTCTTCCCTCTCTGGGATAGGTATGCGACTGGTATTTAATTAAGCACGCACAAGGTGCTTACCTGCATCTTGGTTACTGGAGACACTGGGAAAATGCCACCCACAGAGGGGTGATATATATGCTTCCATGAGAAAGCCAACGATGGACAAAAATAAACCCACTGCAAAGTCAACATCAGTATATTAGGCATGTTTTGCCATCTGGCACAACGAAAACAGAACGGCTCATTCCAAAATATCAGTTAAAAGGTGTTAGTCAAAACATTTATATACAATCTATGTAACCTGGTGTTACCCCTCCTGAAGATATCTTCTGTGCAGTAGCTGTCTTTCAGAAATTTTACCATCCTCCATGGTACGTGCCAGAGTCCCAGTGAGGGCCCCTACGTACGATGTGGCCTCCAGACAGATTGTTTTGCCTGTACTGTGCTGCCCCCATAATATACTGAAAAGACTATTTCACGTGAACATCCAGATTTGCACCTTATCCTCACCTGGTAAAGTGGATCTACCTTGCTTCATGACCACTGATGGCTGAAGCAGAGTTGTCTCACTGAGACCCGGCAGGGACTCTGCATCGCCCCAGTCCCCACCGTGCCCTGCTGCTCCCCAACTTTGCGGCTGTCAGTTGCCATCATCGTTCTGCTTCCGTTGTGGTTCTTCTCACAGCAGTGTCAATCAGAAAACTGATACTTGTACTTATAGCTCTACCAAAGAAACTAAAGATGCACAGGTCGTCAAACGTTTCAAGGACAATGGGAAAGAGGAAACTTTTCCATGAGAATGAACAATAATCCTACATGGCTAATTTGCAAAGTATGCTTCTGATGAAAGGATACATGTCGTTATGAAACTACTGGCTAATTCTCTCAACTACGTCTTCCTGTCCATAGCAGGCATTTGAATTTGTGAGGCTTGGTTTACAATAATACTTACGGTATGCCACCAACCAGAAGATAAAGAGACAGAGAAAAAGCAAACACAAGAATTGGAGCTTTGTGAATTGTACACATATTAACCTACATGGATTTTATATTTAAATTTACTACATTATCAATTCTAAATAAGCTTGTTGCTCTGTACATAACAGGTATTGTGCATTAGGTGTCAGAAGGATTGAAGGTGAGTGAAACATAGTTCTTACCCTCTAACAGCTTGCATTTAAGAGCAGGAAGGGATGGGAAGAAAGAATAGACAGGTATATAAGTCACTCTACTAGAAAGACAAATGAAGACCAAAGACAAATACAAGCAAAGCCTGGTAAGAACTGGAAAGAGGGAATGAGAGAGGAAAACCAGGAGCAGCTGCAGGAGGATGGTATCACGAGAGCTAGGTCTGAAGACAGTTACAACCTCCACAGGATGCAATGACAAGGAGGCAGTGAGGCACGGAATTGTAGGGCGTGTTGAGAACACGGCACCTCACACATCACGCAGTGCACCGGAGTGCAGCATATACTATAAGAGCGAAAGGGGAAGATGGGGAAGTAGCTGACAAGCTTCAGTGCAGGGCTGACGTCTGTCCTCAATAAGGCAGGTGACAGGAACTGCCAAGTGAAGTAGGTGATTGCCACCAGACATAAAACACGCTAGTTACATTACACAAGAAGTTACAAATCACAGAAACAAAATTACTTCTAAAAGCTATGTGAACAGCAAGACAGGAATGATTTTTTCCACTCTAGGTTCTCTCCCACCTCCTCTCTAAATACCCAGAGTTTCAAACTGGCTGCTGTCAGGCCTGAACGGCAGGCGGGCTGGCTGTGTGGGCCAAAGCATTCACAAAACACCACCGCCCAGATGAACAAGTTCCTGGTGCTGAAACACTGATGATCACACACTTACACACACACACACACACACACACACACACACACACGGATCTCTCCCTTTTGTTGAAAACCCAGAAATCCTGGCCACACAAAACTCACATCCCAACAGTCACAGCCTGCCGGGGCGGAGCAGGCACAGCCTCCTCTTGTTCTCGGGCCTGCAGTCTCCGCCCCTTGCCCCATGTGTTACCTTTCCAGCTCCGAGTGTGTGTGTGGTCACTGCCATACACATAGAGGACATCCCTCGATTCATCCTGCAGATATACGAGGGATGCACTGAGCCAGGCTGTAAAAGCATACACATCAGACACACCTAGTCGAACAGCAGGAATTCACTGTCAGAAATCATGTATCTGAGAGTGGGATTTCAAGTTACGGTGGAAGAGATTACTTCAGTTCTTCAATGTCACAGGAGAGGGATCTGTAATTTAGATCAACATTGTCAAAAGACAAGAATGTGAAGATTTAGTGGAAAGTTCAAGCTTCTTAAGTAGAAGACTCAAAGTCAAGTCTTTCCCTACATAGTAAACTGTTAAACCTAAAGGATCTCTGTAGGATCACAAATGCAAGAGAACTGCCCGCAGCTGCAGCAGCTCAGCCCCTGTCACGAGGATGGTCCCTGACCGTGGTCTGAGGTGAGAGCGACAGAGCCTGAGAAACGAGGTCAGATCAAAAACTGAGGTACAGGTGCATAAATATGCTGGTGCAGATGCCGGTGGCCCAACTTCTTCACTTTCAGTCATGAGCGACCAGGAAGCCATCAGTCTCTGGCCCTCTGAGGCACATCGTGGGTCCTACCGTGGAGCATTTACCAGGAAAGATCTGCCTTCTGCCATTTCATCACTGTCATCTCTCAACAGCGCACCACTATGCTGACCGCCCATCACTAACGCTGTCTAGGTAAATGATGCCATCAGTCGTGTTCCTTTGTTGCTGGAAATCAGGCAAGTATAGGCAGTGGCAGAGTGATGACAATATAGGTAATTCGCAATTTATAAGAGCAAAAGATGGCATGAAAACCCACCATAGAGATCTGGTAAATTATGGTAAAGACATAAAATAACATTCCGCAGCTGTAAGAGATTAGAATGGAATGCTACTGAGTAATAAAAAGGAACAAATCATTGATACACATAACAACTTGAATGAATGTCAAAGGAATTATGCCAGTGAAAGCAAGCCAAAAAGCCAATTCCAAAAGGTTGCATGCCATATGACTTCACTCCTGTAACACTCTTTAAATTATAAAAACGGAGAACAGATTACTAGGTGCCAAGGGTTAGAGATGGGGGTGACTAAATGAACCTCCATGTGATGGAACTGTATAGAAATACACCCACACGACACATAGTCCATGCCATAAGAATTACAGAAATACAGAGGAAGCAACGGATAAAATTTTTCAGTAAAACTCCTTACAATGAGAAGGTACCTCCGGAAAAATCAGAAAGAGGGAGGAAAGAGAAAAGGGGGAGGGGTGTAAAAGGGAAAGAGAAGGGGAGGCAGAAACGAGACGGTCATGCTCTATAAATGGTCTGAATGACCTCTAAGACATACGACTACGAAGAAAAAAAGGCGACAACGCATTGTTTGTATAGTCCTAGCAGAATGCCAGGCTGCAGACACCCGTGGTCACTGAAACACCGGCAGCTTGCGCACTCGGGAGACACAATACTTAAAAAGCTGAGGGGCCTCCAAAGTAAGAAAACCTCAGTTGAAATGGTAAGGCAATCCGATTCAGAATTCATACCTGGCCTCCGCCTGAGATGGCACTTACTTTGGTTTGCCCAATCAGCAATCAGAATTTGTTCGCTAGGGAAATAAACCCATCTAGAAAATCTAAGATTTTGTCTGTGTCAATGAACTTCTGAATTAAACACTGATACCTGAATAAAATCCAAACTTTTAGAAAATTATGTGAATCAAATAAGGGTCAACAGAGTACAGTATGCTATTGACGGCTTTTGATCTCTGTAATCAGCCACGACATTACTTTGACTAGGCCAGTCTAACCCTAAATACATGATTCCCAAGTAGTGAAGTTTCTGCATCTCATCTGCCAAGTCACTTGCACAGGGAGTTTACAAGGAGAGTTGAATCTCTGAAGTGAGAAGTTTTATGTTTAATTTAAAAGATCTGAAATGTTAAAGATATCAGGAACCTGCCCCCAACTCAGACTATTTTGTACGAAGACAGAAGCCACCACAAGATTTTAAATATGATGATTAAAACACAAATCTTAAAACACGTCTCAAGCAGCTTTCTGAGATGGTAAGGAAAACAATGTTAATAACATAACAGTAAAATGCTAGCAAATAAAGAAAACTCAAGTTTGGTCCTTAGCATTCCAAGGACATTTTCTACCTATACAAAATTTCTCCAAGATACTCTTGGACTTGCTCTTCTATTTTGCTTCTAGTGATAATGCAAATTCAAGAATTTCTTAAGTCTCAGACTGGACTGGCAAAGTCAAACACTAAATGGCTGTCTCTATTCCATTAATCTCCTTTCATTCAGGTTATCTGCTACACCCATTTCTTCAAGTATACAACAGTCTACGTTCATCCCCCAAGGCCATTTTAATCCATATCCTACAAAGATCAGCAGAGGCCATTTCTGACTCAGCTCACTCCTCCCCAGCCCCTCTTGAAGGAAGATCACAGGCAGAACGCCAGGGCTGCAAGGCAAAACCATGATGCATTTAAAGAAACTAATGGGTAATGATCACCTCTTCTGTTTTGTTTTTGCCTTGCTGCACTGGTTAGAACTTGCTGAATTAAGAGCCACAAGAGTCTTGTCTTCTTCTTGATTTTATGGGGAAAACATTCAGTCTTTCGCCATTAAGTTGAGGAAATCTTCCCGTTTCTATTTTTCTGAGTTTAATTTTTAAATCATGAGTGGAGATTGAATTTTGTCAAATGCTTTTTCTGCATTGATATGATCATGTAATTTTCTTTTTAAGACTGTTACTATAGATTACGTTGATAGATTTTTTAAAAAGATTTTTAGTTTTAGAGAAAGGGAAGGGAGGCAGAAAGAGGAGAGAAACATCCATGTGTGAGAGAAACATGGATCAGCTGCCTCTTGCACACCCTCAGCAGGCTTGTGGCCTGATGAGGAATGGAATCGGTGACCTTTCGGTCCACAGGCCAGCACTCAGTCCACTGAGCCACAACAGCCACAGTGATCAACTTTTTTTGTCCTCACTAGAGGACACGCTACTGCCTTTTTTTGAGAGAGAGAAAAGGGGAAGGGAGGGAGAGGGAGAGAAACATCAGTCAGTTGCCTCTAGTTCTCTAGTTTGTGCCTCGATTGGGATTGAACTGGCAACCTAGACACGTGCCCTGAACAGGAATCAAATCTGTGACCTTCCAGTTTACAGGACGACATTCCAACCAACTGAGCCACACCAGCCAGGGCTACCTTGATAGACTTCTTTAAATTACACTTTATTAATTATGCTATTACAGTTGGCCCAATTTTTCACCCTGTGCCCCTCCACCCAGCACCCCCATTCCCCCAGGCAGTCCTCACACCATTGTTCATGTCCATGGGTCATGCATGTAAGCTCTTTGGCTACTCCATTTCCTACACTGTACTTTACACCCCCAGGGCTATTTTATAATCACCTGTTTGTATTTCTTTACCCTCTGACCTCTTCAACCATTCCCCTAGCCCCTCCCCACTTGGCAATCATCAACATGCTCTTTGTATCAATGATTGTCTGTTTTTCTTGTCTGCTTAGTTGTTTAATTCAATTGTTCACGGGTATGTGTTTATTGCCATTTTATTGTTCATAGCTTTGATCATCTTCTTTTTCCTAAATAAGTTCCTTTAACATTTCATGTAATCATGGTTTGGTGATGATGAAGTTACTATCCTCTTATAGTTGAGTCTTGGTTGCTGTTGGCAGGTCAATGGGAGAGATTTACCCAGGCCAGTTTTTTCTTGTCTGGGAAGCTCTTTATCTGCCATTTGATTCTAAATGATAGCTCTGCTGGGTAGAGCAATCTTGGCTGTAGGTCCTTGCTTTTTCATGACTTTGAATATATCCTTGCCAACTCCTTCTAAAAGTTTCTTTTAAGAAATCAGCTGACAATCTTATGGGAACTCCCCTAAAGGTACCTAACTGCTTTTCTCTTGCTGCTTTTAAGATTCTCTCTTTATCTTTAACCTTTGACATTTTAATCATGATATGTCTGGGAGTGGGCCTTTTTCCATCCATCTTGTTTAGGACTCTCCATGTTACCTGGACTTGCATGTCTATTTCCTTCACCAAATCAGGGAAGTTTTCTTTCATCATTTTTTCAAATAGATTTCCAATTTCTTGCTCTTTCTCTTCCCCTTCTAGCACCCCTATGACGCAAATGTTGGCACCCTTTGAAGTTGTCCCAGAGGCTCAGAGGCTCTTGACATTATCCTCGTTTTTTTTGGATTCTTTTTGATTCTTCTTGTCCTGATTGGTTGTTTTTTGTTCCTTATGTTCTGAATCATTGACTTGATTCTTGGCTTTAATCCAGTCTACTGCTGTTTTCCTGTAAATTGTTCTTTATTTCATTTCATGTATCCTTCATTTCTGGTTGGATATTTTTTATGCTGTTGAGGTCCTCACTAAGTTCTTTGAGCATCTTTATAAACAGTGTTTTGAACTCTGCTTCTGACAGATTGTGTATCTCCATTTTGTTTAGTTCTTTTCCTGCATTTTGATCTGTTCTTGCATTTAGGCCATGTTTCTCTGTCTCCTCACTTTGGCAGCCTCCCTGTGTGTTTCCATGTATTAGGTAGAGCGGTTATGACTTGTATTGGTAGCATGGCCTAGTGTAGCAGATGTCCTGTAGGGTCCAGTGGCACAGCCTCCCCTATCACCCAAGCTGAGTACTTGAGGTGCACCCTCCATAAGGGCTAAGTAACCCTCCTCTTGTAGTTAAGTCTTGGTTGCTGTTGGCAGATCAATGGGAGGGATTTACTCAGGCCAGTCAGCTGAGAGGGCTGCTGGTGACTACTGACCACCAACCTCTGCCCTTCGTGGGGGATGAATGGTACAGGGGCAGGATGGTGGTGCTCTCACATGGTCTGTAGCTGTCCTCTGGGTGTGAAGGTTCTGGGGTTTCCCAGGTGATGAAGGTCAAAGTCAGCCCCCACCTGTGTTTTCCTCAGGGCCACCCAGCATGAGCTATAAAGCAATCTGCAGATGGCTGCTACTTGTGTTGGGCTCGGAGATTCCCAGGCGAAGCCAAGCTATGAACCTAGGCTGGCTGCTGTGAGTGCTGGGCCTGGGGCTACTTAGCAAGATGTAGGGGTGCTCGGGGCTCAGTGCAACCAGCTGTTGCTTGTTTGAGAGGATTCAGAAAGTTGTGAAGCATGAGCCCAGACCAGCCATTCACATAGAAAAACCAGTTAACAGCTGGAAGTTCGGAGAGACAAAGCTTCAGTGGATCTCCAGGTGGACTGAACAGTATAAGTGAGGCTGATGGAGTCTCATATACAGTATTTGCCTGCTGCCTGCCAGCTCTACAGCTTTGTGGGGAGAGGGTTCAGAAAACGGACAATGGCTTCTGTTCACCTTTCTGTCTGGAATAAAGCTGTCCCACAGCTCTAGCCTTGATGTCAAACACTTCAGTTCCTCCCTATAAGCCACTGATACCTTTCAAGCTGCTGCCACAGTGCCTGAGCTCAGAAGGAGGGAGTCTGCATTAAGTCTGTGTGTCAATCTTTAAGGGGAACTGCTTGGGATTCCAGAATTTTTTTCCACTGACTCAATCCCCACTGGTTTTTGCCACCATTAGTTATGGGGCCTTATCTTCCTGGCACTGGAACCTGGACTGGGGGACCTGGTGTGGGGCTGGGGCTCAGCACTCCTGAGACATCCCTCCCTAATTTTTGTCCACCACATGTGAGTGTGGGACCAGCTTGTTGAGCATCTTCACCCCTCCTACTGGTCTGGATGGACGCGGTTTCATTATTCTGTAGTTGTCGACTTCCGTTCAGTTCAATTTCTGACGGTTCTGAGTGATGGCTGCTCTGTAATTTAGTTGTGATTTTGATGTGGTTCTGCAAGGAGGTGAGCCGTGTTTACCTGTGCTGCCACCTTGACCGGAAGTCTACATGGATAGGATTACCACTTCTCAAGTAACTGGCATCTGAACACTGCCAGTCAGAATATAAAAAGGTCAGGAAGACTGAAAGTGAAACATTCTCTACAAGACATACATGCCTCCCTTTTCTTCTGAACTAGAGAACACATCTCGTGGGTCTTTCTACAAACAGTAATTCCACCGGCTACCTTGCGATGCACCTTCACTCAACACAATAAAGGCAGCTGAGAAAGGTCGGCACATACAGATGTCTTGTTGGCCACAATGTAGCCAAAGTAGTTTGTTAAATACGACGAACAATGGGAGTTAATTAATGTAGCAAATCATACACTCAATACTGACTTGCTCATGAACTTAAAGTGTCTTACACATGTAACGTTCAGAATTTCAGGGGGGATAACATACAGGAAGTTGTCAGGGCTTCCCATTAACTTAGTCTTCAGTACCGTAATTTCAAGTTTTTGAACCCAAAGTGGGACTATTCAAATACTGATAAATATTATCTCCATACACAGTATTTAACGTAAGTCACAAAACTAAGAGGTCTGTATCCCAAAAGTGAACATTTCAAAATATTCGAGCCCTTCTGTGAATAAATTTACAACGTGCTGAGGCGGATTACAAAGTAGAAATGGTGTCTGAGGAAGAAGGCTCTTTTCTGTCTTCTCTCATGCCAGAAGATGACACCTTGTTCTTTGCAGAATGAAAAAGGGAAAATAGCTCTCTTCTGTTTTTACATAGGAATGACATGGGTTGCAGCTCTGCTTGTTCCTATGTTCCCCTGGTACTGTCCACAAGAGAGGAAAATCTGAGCAGCAGGCCGTGCTTTCCAATCACGAGCAATCTGGCAAGAACCTGAAGACCTGGCAGGCTTACAGGCTTCCTGTCAGAGGGCTCTGCATCTCCACACTCCTTCCCTGAGATCTGGATTAAAAAACCAACGATTCGGGATCAGCACTAAGGCAATAAGCTCCTGGGTTCCACGGAGTGCACAGTTCTACCCAGCAGGCGTCAAAATCAGAGCAAGAAAAATAAAAACGTAACAGCGTCGAGGGAGAGCATGAAAGAGGAAGGACACAGAGAGGGAGGAACAGCATGCTGCAGAACAGGTGTGCTCCAGGGAACACACAAGTATCTGAAATCGCCTGCATCAGTCTTTAAGAAGGAAGCCACCAATAAAACACAGACGAGTGTTCGGAGCATCACTGAGCCTTGTGTTATGTGCCGCGGAATCCTTGAGCCATGTAATATTCAGTGGAAGAGAGGTTTTGGGATGTGTGGCTAGCATGCCAGCAGAACACACCATATTTAAAAAGCAATAAAAATAAAACTGAGAAAACAAGAGAAAGTGGCCCATGCTGTATTGCCCATGAATCTCATCGGCTTTATCATGAAAGTTTATTGTTTTTAATCCTAGTACAATCAGCTACCAGTTACATACAGTAAAAAACCAAACAGCCACAAAGCAATGATGACAGAGACAGTCCGTGAGATTGTAAGGTGGAGAGAATATTTTCTGTTGGAATCCTCCAGCAGAGCCCCACCTGGTTTCGGCAGTTAACCTATCACTCCCACCCTCCCCAAAATAGTTTTTAAAAAATTTAATTTCTTGCTTAGGTCCAGCAAGATCCTAATACCTCTTGGGGACACTGGAGAACTTTAAAAAACGAAAGCAGTAGAAACAGAACAAAAACGGGAACGTGGAAGCAAGGCGACACACAACGAAGCTCCGGGGGCCTTGGCTTCAGATCACCGCGAGGCGGACCATCTGGAAAGAAACGGAGAGGCTGTCATGCCAGGAAAGAACAGGCACGCTCAGTAGACCTTAGTCTCTCATCACTGCACTCCTTCACAATGTACAGAATCCATGCTTTCTTAAGTCTTACTTTTTTATAGGTGAGCCAGGTTGCAGAAAATTACTTCCTTTTAGAATGTTTTGTAACTGTTGGCAACTAGCACATACTTACTTTTTCAGAACCAGAAAATACAGAAAGCAACGCATTTTCAACAAAGCATGCTGTCTACTTGATCTCAAACCCTTCGAAACAACCACACAGTAGGCGACTTATATGAGACTATGTATCTTACCTTAGAAGAACAATGACTCCGTTTGAAAACTGAGTCTCATATATACTTGGTCCGATTGAGGGCTTTCTCAGCCAGGTGGCCACTCTCATCTGTGATTTTCTCCCAGTCGGTCTGTCCGACCACAAACCCTATGGCCCTTTTCCTGTCTGCATCCTTCTTTTCCTCCAGGTCTGCCCATCTCACCTGCAAAGAACACAGCGTTAGGCTGGGCTTTAGGAAAAATAAATACGCGAAAGGCTTTTCCCCTCTTTGGACAGTCTAAGGGGTAGGGTAACTAACATGAAACCAGAAGTTTAAAAAATTAGAAATTAAGTGGGAGAACTGGAGAAAGGCATGTATCTTAAGCTACAGAAGGACCTCCCTAGGCAATCGCCAAGCCCTCACCATGCCAGCTCCCAACAGGTCAGCGCTCACCCGCTCAGGCCCATCCCTTCCACCTCCTCCGTCACGCTTTTTCCGTTCACTGACCTCATTTTTTTTAACCTGAAGCAGAGCACTAACCTCTCCTAGTCTTCCTGTGTGCACTCTCGCTCCCTCAACCCATTTTGCTAGAATGATCTCCTTAAAATCCACAGCTGTGACTCTCTCTACTGCGAATCCTTCCCCTACGCCCAGAATGAGATCCGAGCACACGGGTCCCTCCGCGTCCAGCCCTGCCCGCTCGCCTGCGGCGTCTCCGGGCAGGGCCTGCAGAACAATGGCTTCGGTCGGAAGTGGCTGCTTAAATGTCAGTGTCCCTCCTGGTTGCCCTAGAGGTACCACTGTTGAGATTTACAATCTCCATTGTTTGACCATTGATCTTAATTAACTGTTCAGAAATGTTCCAGTACAAAAAATCGTAACAAACGCTGAAAGTTTTGAGGCACACACACGTCATCCACTGCCACTAAAAACATCTCGACAATGAGCTCAGCACACAAGACAAGGGCCAGGTTCACCTTCCACAGTCACCGAAGGAGCAAAGTGGAAGTCCACTTGAGCTACCGTTTCACACCCAACTAAGAAAGTGAAACTTAAAAAATAAATTATATTTTAAAACCTAACCATTTTGGTAAAATTAGAGTATGATCAATTCTCCCGAATGACCTTTTCATAGAGCGGAAGTTACTTCCAGGGAACTCGCCTGGGGTTTGTAAAAAGCTGAGTGTCACAACTCAAGAGAGCCCAGGAAAGGGACGAATAATGAATTGTGTCTTCCTTGCTACCTGTAGGATCTCCGGGAGCTCTGACGTTGACCCTGCAAGTGGTGTGAGAGTTAAAGACTGCCTGAAACTTGAGCGAGGCAGGGGAGGAGAGCGACAGCCCGGCGGTAGCTCAGTTCCCCGCCCACCTGTTTACAATGTAAAGTATGTGGGGTCACAAACTCCTCACTGACGAGGGTGATAGTTATCGGACTAAAAATAAACTAGAGAACAATATTTCTCATTTCAGATTACTCATGGTTACCAGAACTACACCAAATTATCATCCCCAAGAAGGGTTCTTTGTGGCCCGTTGCCCCAACCTTAAAACTGGACTAGGAGGTGTCCACACAGGTAGTCCCTGGGTACAGCGGGGCACATAAAGAAGGCCACTTGTCAGCTCTCCCTTCCCCACCTGCTCAGGCCAGAGGCAGAGCAGGGCCTCGGGACTTGGAAGCACGTGAACGCACTCTGAACCTAGCGTTCTCTTTACAGCGTTCTCTGGTATCCGCCCTAACGAACCGTCACCCCCTTACAGTAAATGTTCTTTTTCTAGTAAAGTACTGAAGAAATTCATAAAAAGGCAATGATGTATATAGATAAGGACATTATATACAATCTCATTCTTAATTTAAAAAATATAAAATGAGATGCCTCTTTTTCACTTATCAGATTGTGAAAAATTTAAGTTTGGTAACAGCACTGCGAGGGCAAGTGTGGAAAAATAGGTATTTACTTACATGTGGGTGTACAAATAGATGTACCTTTCTGGAAAGCAATCTCACAATATCTGTCAGAAATGATAAATCATATTCTATGAGCTTGCAGCTTTAGTGCTAAAAGTCCACCCTAGGGATATACTTTCAAAGAGATGCCAAGACATACATGAGGTCTGTCCGGAAAAGGTCCTGCCATTGTTAATGTAATGAGAACAGTTTGTGTGACATTGATGTGACCTGGCAGCCAAGGAGACAGGACTGGAATGCACATGTGTGAACAGTGACGACTTCACTGCACTAGTCAGTGGGGGCAGTAGACGCCATTGAGTGAGCATGTGTGCTGTGTGGCTGTCGCATTCAAGATGACTGAGCCAGTGGAGCAACGAATCTGTTCTGTGTCAAATTCCGAGTTAAGCGTGAACACTCCTCCATGGGAGCCATTCCTGTGGTCAGAAGCCTGCAGCCGTGGGAAGCTGGTGACTGGCAGCTTCACTGCGACAGTGGGTCGCTCATGCATCACGTCTTGTGCAGTTGTTTTTGGACACATCAAACCACCCAGGTGACTCAACCCCCCTACAGCCCAGATTTGGTGCCCTGTGACTTGTGGCTTTTCCCAAAAGTAAAATCACCTTTAAAAAGGAAGAGATTTCAGACTGTCGATGAGATTCAGGAAAATACAATGGGGTGGCTGATAGTGACAGGAAGAACTGTGTGAGGTCCCAAGGTGCCTACGTTGAAGGGGACCGAGGCATCCCTGTCCTGTGTGCAGTGTTTCTTGTATTGTGTATCTTCTTCAACAGATGTGTCTATTTTTCATAGTGCGTGGCTGGGTACCTTCTGGACAGACCTTGCATGTCATGACTTTCACCACAGTATTAGCAATAAAATGAAAACAGCATACTTGTCTATCAGTAAGGGACTGGATAAATAACTGACTGTACAACCAAACATGGCTAACTAGGAAGTCATTTAAGTAGGTGCTGACGGAGAAAGATGAAGACTGATTAGCTGGAAAAGGATTTTGCAGATCACATACCATACGACCCCTTCTGCCTTGTTACTTCGTTTTGAAGGCTACACCTAGATGCTACTTTTGCTGCACTTGACACCTCTGTGGGAGACATAACTTTCTCTCTCTGTGCCCTGTCATGGCGACGCTTCTGTGCTTCAACTCTTACAGAAAATCTGACTGATTATTGATCAGTCATCAACGATCTCCATGTGTCAAACTCAGTGGCTGTTTCTTTGTCCCCAATTTACTTGTCTTTTCCACCATTTAACAATGCACTTCTCCTTACTTCTCGAAACGTTTATCTCTAACTGGACTTCCAGATTTTGGAGTCCTGAGTCCTATTATCGTTTCGAATTTAACTGGCCCCCTCATTGAATTTCTGGTTTCTCACTCTCAAACTTCTGACTCCTCCATTCTACTCTACTTCAGTACACGGCACCCCACACACGGAGTGCTCATGCCCAGACCCTGAAGCCCCAGTCCCGAGTCTACCTACTCCCGGACTCTCTACATCTAGTCCGTTAAGAAGTCCCACACGTTCTCTTTCACACCCTTCTCTGCACCTGGCTCCTTTGCTCCATGACAAAATGGCCCAAGTGGCTACTCCAAAGTCCACTGAGGTTGACAGCATGCCAGCCATTTCTGTTCTCCATTTTTAAGTTTACTTGTATGCTTCGACCTGATGATTTATAAAGTCTGACTCATTTTTCTGAAGTATAATATAATATAGTGTAAGCTAAATTGCTCCAAAAAACAGCACTTGTGTGATTACTTGTCTGTAACTTTCTAAAACCAGACGCCCAGACGGCCCCCTTCCTCTGCCGGCAGTTACTGACGCAGGCTCCTACCCTCTTCTTCCCAGGCTCAGAAGCACGTGTGTCGTAGTCGTCAGGGAGCTGAAGATAATCTTCCATTCTGCTGGCAATTGCCTCCCAGTCCCGCTTCCTCTTAGTGCCAGTCCTCAAGCCATCCAGCTTGTCTGGGGGACAAACACAGAGCCGCAGCATTAAGGGGCAGTGTGAGCTCGCACGCGACACACAAACAAGGGAAGGAGGCTGGAGCGCTGTCAGGGGCGCCGCGCCCACGCGTTTGAGAGCGGCATCTCTTGCAGATCCAGACTATCTTCTCGGCCGAGACACTACCACATTCTGTGCAGTTTCCACTATTTATGTGCTGTTCGTACTGACAGCCATTACATTATGATGTTGGTTCAGGTAACAAACATGGACAGGGCAAGAAAGGCACTTGTCTTCTGGCCCCCCTGTCTTCCACCCCACCCCTCCCAAATCACACTTCAGCTCTCATGCTCTGAAAGAAAATGCAAAGTTGGGTTTTTTAAAAAAACATTTTTCCCATTCTTTTTTCCTCTAGCACAGTGTTAACACCACCCATTTGACCTGCAATCATGTGTGATGCTGTGTCATATGAAAAGCAGGTAGTACCAAGAACTTGATGAGCCAAGCTAACGTTTTGAAAGGTTTTAGATGAACAGTTTCCTGGGAGTTCGACCTCTGTGAGAAGATTCTCATGAGTTAATGTTTATGAGTGAGCTGACCGCACAAACCACCACTTCCTCTGGTTATGCTATGTAGCACTGCTGACCGACCACTTTGAGGCGAAGGGCTAGTCAGCCAGAGTGACCAGATCCAAATTTTCTTTCTGAATCCTCAATTTGCGAGGGCTCAGCTTTCCAAGGCCCCCACACTATACTCAGTTAAATGAACAGGAATTTCCAATTCAGAAATTACGAGGTACAAGTTTAGGTGTCTTCAAAGAGAACACGAGATGAAATGTGTGGTCTTTTTTATTGGTTGTTAATACTGATTTTGATTTCTACATGTGGAATACTATGTTACATAGTTTAGTTACATTGAAGCACCAAACTTTTGAATCATCTGTAGTTATTGTAAGCACACTATTATTAAGCAGGTCAATAAAGGAAAATCTGAAAACTTCCAAAACACTCAATAGCCACACTTCATTGAACTCCACAAAGGGTGCAGAGTGTATCTAGCAGAAAACTTTTAGGCACCAAGTTGGAGAGAACTGACATGAAACGTACAATGGAAGCAGTGGCAGGAAAGGGTGAGTTTATGCTTTGAATGTACAAGTTTCACACAAAGCTAATTGCACCATACCACACAGGCTGCAAAAACCAGTAACAGTTTGCACACTTGGCAAAGTTTTTATTTTCTAAACCCCTCCCCAACAAAAGCAGTATTATTTAAAAATCCGGTCAGGCAAACTATGACACTTTACAAAATTCAAGAAATTTTTATTCTATCACTTTGGAAAAATTTTAACATGGATGAGTTCAACAGAAACAGTCTCCTAACCTCTGTAAATCACATGCTGTACCAAATGGTTCTATCTGCATGTATATGCCAGGCCATATTACACAGAATCTTAAAGAAGTGACCCCTTGATTTGTGCAGGGTCACAGTATTAGAAAACCAACAAAGTTACACAGACAATAAACCTGTCTCAGTTCGAAACTGTACAGTACCACCAGAAGAGTAGGAAGCTCCCGTACAATTATGAATTAACCTCAAAGGATTTCCAAACTTAGTAAGATCAATTTTGACATTAACACCCTTCGAAGGGAGTTTCATATGTCAATTCCAAGAACAAGGAGCGGCCAAGCAGCAGCGCAGGACAGTGCGGGCTGAGCTGCAAGTGCTTTTCCTCGCACACTGTGCACGCGTGACGGGGCCACAGGCCAGGAGTCCCGTGCCGGCCGCGTGGAAGGAAGTTTAGAGCACATGTTTTAGTCTGAACACCCCGGGCTGTAGGGTTTAATTTGAAATTTGATTGTGCGCAATATGTTTAAGGTTTCCTTCTTGAGGTGGAAGAAAGATTCATGCCTCTTCCACATGGCACCCTGGAAACCCAAATACACAGATGTGCGGCATAAGGTGAGGGGGGAGGAATCTGGGGCGCTAGTTACAGAAGACAACCGGTGTCCAACACACTCACACTAATGATTTTCAGAGGTTTGAGTTTCAAAAGATGGCGCTTTAAGATGAAGATGAAGGTTTAAATATCCAACTTGACCAGTCACAGATTTTTTAACACATCTTCGAAACAGGATATATATTATAGTGCAAAAGAAAAAAAACTTAGATACATCTCTGTATTTTCTACTAAATGATGTTTCTGGACCTTTGTCTGTAGTGAACACCCAGAAGTCATGTGCCTGTACAAATCCTCACTGCATTCCGACTGCAGGGGTGAACTGCCTGACACACAGAAGGACCTACACACAGTAACTCACAAGCAGAGACAAATGACAGAGATGAGAAATGCAAAAGAACTCGATATGCAGCAACCTAAACCACATCACTGGAATTTGAGCAGCTTCAAGGCTAAGTTTCCCCAGCCTCTGACGTGCATTAGGGTGCCTGGGTCCTGGGTGCACCTCAGGGGTTAGCACGGGCAGTCTCGACAGCTCTACGACATCCAAGCCAGATGTGCAGGCCAGTTCTGAACGTTTTTCTTTCTTTTCTCTTTTTAAAAAGATTTTATTTATTTTTAGAGAGATGGAAAAGGAGGGAGAAAAAGAGAGGGAGAGAAACCTGCATGTGCAAGAGATACATCAACTGGTTGCCTCTTGCACGCCCCCAGCTGGGGACCTGGCCTGTAACCCAGACATGTGCCCTGACCAGGAACAGAACTGGCGACCTATCAGTTCACAGGCTGGAGCTCAACCCACTGAGCCACGCCAGCCAGGGCCAGTTCTGAATGTGTCTAAAATCACACCACTTCTAATTTGTAACACTCAAAACACTGACTATGCTTCATGAACATAAATCAGGAATCTGCAATGAGGTTGAACCCACTCCTTGAAAGAGTATAGGTGAGTATCTTCTCAACGGCAGACTCATTTGTGAATCAAAACTCCTCAGTTTCAGATTCAGCCCTTTGGCTCAGTGTGACGCTGCTGAAGCTTGACATGCTTCCGTCCAGCATGGCCATGTCACCACGAGGGACGCAAGAATGTTGGGAAACTCGGAAAAATGAACTGTGCTTGATAATCAAATCTACTGAATTTGTTACGACAAGGAAGGCAACATAAATAGGCTAGTTCTCGGATGAGGATCCTCATGTTATAAAGAAGAATCTCCTTTCTCGTTGCTTCCGCAGGCTAACCTCAAAGAGGCGAGCGCTTTCAAGAACGCTCACACCCGGCCCGTCTTCCTCCACAGGCAGATCAGCTCTCCACGTAACACCGGGCGTGAGAAGCACGCACTTACACACAACGTCAGTGTCACTCCGATGAAAGATAAACAAATGCCCAACTGCAAGCACTTTAGAATGGACTTTCCAGATTCACTGCTACATCTTTAGTGCCTTTCATTGAAATGGTTTACTTAACAAATCCATTTCAGGAATTCACTGTGTAACGCTCTCTTTAAAATAGACTAAATGTGTATAAAATGTATTTTCTGAGAAGCAATGGTAGACAGGCAAGAATTTTTTCCAGAAATCAATACCAAGATTAATGGCATGTTTTCTTGAGTCATCATTACTAAATTCTATTTTCCTTTCTCTTTAAAAATTAAAAAGAAAAATAGAAAATAGACAGGCTAGAGTTTAAAAACACATTCTCCTAGACCATATATGACATAAGGCCTCTGGCTATATGCGTGGCTAAAATATTTCTCTCTTTTGTAATCCCTGTTGTCTCTCTATGGTCGCTCTGTGCCCCCAGATACAAACTGTATTCAGAGGGCCAGGGAAAAGGGACACGACCTTTACGATCTTACAGGTCATCTTAAAGTACAGCACTTCCAACATTCTTAATCTAATGTCGAAATAAGCAGATCTAAAGCATTATTATTAAAAGTAAGTCGTGATGATTATTTTCCTACATATTTAATTGCATTTAAACACTTACAAATTCTTTAAAAGTTTAGGGAAGGAGATAGTTGGTTATGAAGATTTCCTACGGAGGGAAGACTAGTGGAAGAATGTCAGTAACCACATACAATTTTCACAGGACATACAGTAGAAAAAACAATCCAGACTTTACATCAAAGCAACTATCCCAATAATGTAGTAACACTGCAATTTATGGAACTACCTTTTAACGTCAGACCTGGTCAACATCAATGGCAAATGTGATTAGCCGGGCAAAATAAAAGGCACAGCCTGTGAGACTGTGAAATGCACCCTCTGATGTCGGAAACACAGATGACGTGTCCCAAGCAGTGAAGCAGCTGAATGACCACATTTATTCTAAACTTAGGATATTTAGATGGTCCCTTCAGTTTCAGAGTAATAGCATGATACCAGGAAGAGAAACTCACAGACTGACAGCCCTACTTCATATATTAGTGAGGTCAATCTTCTCAAAAAGTCCTTATCACATTTTCTTAGATTATTTATTAACACATCTTAATCCACATGCTCATTGGTTCTCGTTAAGTAAGGTAAAAACAGAAACAAAAAAAAAGAAAAAATGCTATGAAATACTGGAGGAAAATCCACTGGATATGCATGATTTTCTGCTTGGCAGATAACTTCACACTAAACAGTTCCAATTTTTGATTTAGACAACCATTTAAACCAGTTTACCTTATAATCTGGCACTAAAGGAAAGTTGAAGGGAAATATAAATAGAATCTTATAAAGCAGGGTCTTTAAAAACCTAAATGATACATCTATCACTCCCTACCCAGAAACCGATTTATTATAAAAGGAAAATAATTGCATTTTAATTAATTTTTAAGCTCCAATATTCATTATTCCTATTATTTCTACCCAAAGTACTCACAATCTGGTTCAACTTTGGACTGCAGTTAAATACTCTTAGAAAACCAGAATTCTTATCAGTACTAACATGTCTGATCAATGTGAAAGAATGGATTTCAAGAGTGACAGCATTTCATTACTGAATTTGTCATGTGTTCCCACTTACTCTAAGAACCTGAAGCGGTGCTGAAGGCAGTTCTTTTGAAACACTCTTCTTTCATTCCGCCACAAGACATAACTAGTTAAACGGAACGCTAACAAAACAGACTGAAGATGTAAGGTAGGCCAAAAATCTTGGTTGAAGCAGAACTTTTGGGAAGTTTGCTCTCCTTACAGCAGAAAGATCTACGACCATTACCACCAGGCATCACATATAAAAACAGGAAAAAGGAAATACCCACCTAGCTTGGCCTCAGATGTGTCCATCTCCCATTTGCTTTTCGGAATGTAACCCTAAATCGTACACAGAGAGAAGCTCGAAGGGTTAGAAAGAGACACATACATGCATAT
This sequence comes from Tonatia bakeri, assembly GCA_004024845.1. NCBI lineage: Eukaryota > Metazoa > Chordata > Mammalia > Chiroptera > Phyllostomidae > Tonatia > Tonatia bakeri. Next base: position 30,614 of record PVIA01009974.1, on the reverse strand, counting down.
CACTTTTGATTTTGGAAAAGCATTAAAACTGGGAATGGATACAGTTTCCACTCACTCGTTATAAAAATATCCTTCGGGAAAACACAGTTTCATTATCTTGGAAGAAACTGAATTACCAAATTCATAAATCTTCACTGCCTAGACTTTAGTGATCACTTCGGAATGGTATCATGAAGGCGCTTTGAAGCAGCTACAGTTCAAGACACACGACTGCAGTCTGAACAACAGCTGTGTAGTGAATATGGTAAGGATGGACGGCAGTTACTGCGCAAGTATTACTCAGAGCAGCAGAGGGTTTATAATACTAGCTGGGGTATTATCTCAAATCAATTGCTCTACTCAAGTGATAGGAGCCGTGAGGTCCAGAATGTTTTTCAAGGCAGCTATAGTCCAGCATACTTTGGAATATTCAAAGGAAAGGAGAAAACTTGGTATCACTGAACACAACTATGGAATTCAACTTCATTTCTAAATGACTCCATACATTTACCAGCGGATCTTACAAAGGCTAATTTTACTGAATCAATTTCAGAGCATTTCTTTTTCGTAAGTTGGAAACTGATTATTACTTCTGATGCCTTCTAAAATCACATTTTCCTATTACATGAAAAACCAGAAATCTCCACAGGTAATTTACATCTTATTTAATAAAATGACTGGGTGGTTTATTTCAAACAAAGTCCCATAATATTTTCAAATTTCCCAACATACCTATTTAACTATGTAGTAATCCTTTCAGTTTATTCACCTGGCAAGTTAAGTATATACTTTTTTTGGTAATTTACCATGATTCCCCTCTCCCTTTATTTGGACTCTGTTCTGTATCAGACCCTAACATACAGAACTTTAACACTAGAACTTATTACGTAGAACAGGTTCATCAAAGGTGTCAGCATCTTTTAGGAATCAGTGTATGTCCCGACTACTGGGATGCTGAAGTTCACAGAACAGACTGACACGCGTGAGCTGCAAAGCATGCTGGACATTTTCGGGGCAGCGGCTTCTCTGTGACCTTTAATAGAGCACCGTCCTTCTTCCAGGAGACCTACAGGTCTTACACAGTCCTAGTCTTAAATCGGAACAATAATTCAATCTCAACTCATAGGCAGTATTCCAGATTTACAAATTATACCATCTTTTGCAAATACATTTTAAGAACAAACCAAGACAAAGCTATGCTGAAGTGATGGTGCTGGAAGTATTGATGAAATTTGTCCAAGTTATACCTCAAAAGTCATCTGACAACTTAAGCATCACTAGAATAATTTAAGTTCCGAGTCACATCAACCAGATTCACGGAAGTACTAATGAAGGCAGAACATCAAACCAATGACTGCCCCCACCCATTCTCTTAATCGAGAAAAGCCTGGTTTTCATCCAGCTGTAGTCATCAGTACAGAGTAGACAAAATGCAAAGTTTATTGAGAATTTCATTAAAACGGTCTGAATGACATGAGACTTGCTCTTAACCCTTTGGTTAAAATTCTCCAAGCATCTTTTACTCTTGGAATAAAGCCCAAAAGTAGAAGATCTGGATTCTGCATCTTTGAATGGGTTAAGAGAAGCTTCATAACAAAGACAGGCAAAACAAGTGCATTAACTTCCCCCTGCTGGAACCACCGTGTTCTCACTTAAAACTACATCATCTTCTCACTGCTTAAAATGTTAATTAAGCCACTTGGAAATAAGAGAGATAGTCCAGCAGGGTAGAGGCCTAAGGCTTCCTTGCCAGGTTTCTGATGTGAAAATATATTATTACAGTGCATTTTATTTAAAAAAACTGTAAGTTCTAAGTTTTGACCTATACCTAAGCAAATCAGATGTTATGAACCAAATCCTGAACTCTCCACAAAAGACAGACGGAGCTTCAGAAAGCTAACATTATATAGACTTCCCACACGATCACTTTCTAGTACGCACGCTGGGAGCAGCTAATGAGGTCATTAGCCATATTCCAGAACAGCGTGGACCTTTAAGTGAATTTCCTGCCTATGTTTTGGCTCATGCATGTCAAAGTACAACCTAATTAAGAAAAATACTTTGTTTGAAGAAAAAAATAACATACTGAGACTCAAATGCTATTAACTTTAAAGCTTATTTTTTAATCCACATAGAAATCTAGAAATGTAAACGTTGGCACCATCTCTTTATAAACACGCAGTTTCTACCCAGAGTCCTTCATATCATGCATGGGTTTATGGGACCACACCTTAGAGAGCCTGTACTCTCTGGGAGGTAGGAATCAGGGTTCTCGCTTTGTACATTTTCAGGAGAGTATGAGAAGCAGCGTTAGCGAGGGCTGAAATACTAAATAAACCGAGTAACACTCTGAATTGAAAAAGCAACACTATTCGAAGGCACTGCTAATCTCTACCTCGTTTAACAAACACTGAAAAGTAATGTAACTCTGTAGGTCGCATATTCGTGAATGACAGGGTAAGGCAAACATTTCTAAGACATATGATCAAAAGCAGTTACAGGAGGTACACAGGAACTTTGAACTCACACTATGTAAGTCTCTAATCAGTCTAAGCAAAATGCATTGCCTACACAAATAATTTCCCCCGTTACTTAATAGAATAAAATGCAGAAGAACCAATCCAGCAGTCTACAGCAACCCTCTGCCTCCTCATTCAGTAATTTCTTCTGCCTCAGTTGACAGAAACTCAATTTTGAGATCTTATAGCAAAGAAGAGAAAATTATGCATATGTGGTAGGCTGTACCACATATCTGCTGGAGTATAAGAATGCCCTTTCATATGTAATTGATTTTCTTAACAAGTATACTCCCCTAAAGCCACCCCACAAATAGATGAGTGAGTACAAGGGTAAGTTTCTTAGTATTCTTAAAATTTTCTTGTAACAACACAGTAGAGGGTTCTTTTGGTCAGGAGAAAAGTAAAAAGTATCCAAAAGTCTCCTTGAAGATGATCATGAAACTTTTACCATTACGGTGCATATCAACAGTAATAATCTGACCACAGATCTGAATTTAAACGCCTAAGGACTTTAATGAAGAGACACTTTATTCAAAGTGTTGGTCTGTCTCCTACCAGTTCGTTTTCCTCTTCCTCTGCATCTTTCTTTTCTTCTTTCTGTTCTTCAATATTTGCATCAAAATCTTCCATTTCTACCTACACCACCCCAATAATCATAATGAAAAAGATTAAGTTAACACATAGGAAAACGCCAAGTCCCTCCTCACTGAGATCTGAAATGAGCCCAGTCACCTAGAGCAAGACCGCACAGTCTCACTGGTACATACTAAGTAACTTTTAACGTCCTAAACTTTAAAACCAACCCAATAAAAGACAATAATAAGCCTGCCTTTCGTTTTCTTGGGATATCTATCTTTACAATTTCCTATGACATTGGTAATTACCTGTTTTGAATGCCTATAAAACTACTAGGATTTCTTTTTAAAACCTTTAACAAGTATTTTTCCAATCAAGTAAAATGTGTATGATTCAAGTTTCCAAAGGTTAAGAAAAGATAGAGCAACAAGACGGTAGTGGCACGGTCTAGGGTGGTGGCAACACAAACAGTAGGTGGGTGAGGAAGACACGTGTAAGCTGCAACTGACGAAACCCGTAGACCGACTGCACGGTGGAGGGTCAGGCTCAAGCTCTGGCATAAGGGGCAGAGTCAAGAGTAATGTGGGGAGTCAAGGCTGCAGCACCAAAGTGAGTGAGGGGTGTGATTACTAATACAGAGAATCCTGGAAGAGGAACAGGTCTGGATAAGTTACATACTGGAAAGGTTGGGTTTGAGATGTACTAAGGTAATATATGTTTTTCTGTAGAGAATTTGGAAAACAATGATTGATTATAAAAATGACCTGTACTCAGATATAATTATTGTTAAGATGTTGATAAAATGCATTCCAGTCTTTACAATTTCATATTAAGGGCATGTAACCAGAAAGATTACCCATATAGAATGTGCAAAATAAAACTAGAGCCTAGGATAGCTAAACCCGAAAGCACTTCTCTTGCTGGGGCAAGAGAAGCCAGCAAAGGAAACTTTGACAAGGTGTGGCCAGAGGAAAGGCAGGAGAAGGTGGATTCACAGAAGCCAGGAGAAAAATGTTTTGAAGAAGCGCAACTATGTCATATGTAATTGCAGAATTAAGCAACAGGGTAAGTGAGAGTTGTCCGCTGTCAGGGAGCTCTTCGGTGAGAGCGTCTCTGGAAAACAGCCGGCACACGCCGGGAGCAAACAGGCTGAGGAGGGGCATGGGAGGCGAGAACACGTACGACACAACAAGGCTGAGTAACTCTCACTCACAGGAGGACGAGCAAAAGAAAAGTACATGATTGATTACAGAAGAAAATTCGTTTTCATGATAAAGATTTACTTTCACCAGATTAATAATGAATTTAGGCAAGAATTATCATTGAAAAAAATTTGTTGGGGAACAGAATATTGAACAGTTTCAAATATCTCCCTACAGATTACTTATTACGAAGAGAAAAATTTGATGGATTCCACCTGAACCAAATGGTCAACACTTAAATCACCAACAGTGACATGAACGGACATCATGTGTCTCCTGATATGATGCACTGAGGTCACGTCACTTCACACCTAATGAAGGTTAACCATCCCTGCTGATGGTTAACCTAAAACTAACCACGTGGAAACCATCAGATGAACTCAAATTGAGGGGAATTCTACAAAACAACTGACTATACTCTTCAGAAATTCTTTGTTTTCCATAAGAATGGCATGGCTAAGAAGCTATTTTTTATATGGAATAACTGCATCTTGAATTTAAAAAATTGTTATAAAAGCACATCATGGGAGTAACTGGTGAAATCTGAATGCAAACTGTGTATGAGATAATTCAGACTACAGGTTGAATTACTTGATACTTCAGTTCTGTAAAAGAATGCCCTTATTCTTGGGACACCCACTGCAATATACAGGGGTACAAGGTTATGACTCCTGCAACTTAACTCTCAAGTGGTTCCACAGTCAACAGTGATAAAAACAGTAGTAGTAACACTAATGAGGAGGAGAGGGAGAATATATCCATATAGAGAAAATGTGGAAAAATAACTGCTAACTGGTTCATCTCAATGACAGTGATACAGGTGTTCCTAAAAGGGGGGAAGGGTCATTTCTGCACTGCCTCTGAGGCAAAGGACACCCACCTCTTCAATAGCAGCATCTTGCAGCAGAGAGCGGATGTCCAGGCGCATCATGTGACGAGGCGCAGTTTCCCAGTGATCGGCCATCTAGTGAGAGATGCAGGGGTCAAGTTACTTCCGGAAACAACTCCCAGAACCACCAGGTGAGCATCCAAGACTCGTATCGGGACGCCCGACAGACGAGCTGCAGGCAGAGCAAGGCTGCCTTTCTCACTGAGCTGCAATGGCTAAGAAACAGTTACTGAAGCAAGTGGAAAAGGTATTTTGAGTGAAAGGGGATAAACAAGAACTTCTAGACAACAGGGATAATACAGCCTAAACGAAGTTTAAAATACGACAACTTCTATGTCCCCCTAAGTCACCTTGTTTATTTCTTTAAGCTTTCTTCCATGAATATTTCTCTTGCCACACGTCTGGTTATCAGCACTCATTTCGGCCAAATACACCTAAGAAGGAATGAACAGGGATTAGGGAAACAAATGCAGCACTTACGTGCTAACACGAAGCACTCTGAAACTAGTTTGAGTCTGTACCTCAAACCCCTTGGTTTTTGCTGCACTCCAGAACTGGTCAAAATGCCTGACTCTGTCATTGATGGCATCCAGGATGATGAAGGGGAAAAAGCCATCGTCCAGAGTCTTTTTGAAAGTTTTGAACATGCTGGTGCGATAGGTCTCCTCCATCTCGGCTTCATATTCATACTCCATGACCTAGGATCCCCACAAAGAGACACGGAGTTAGCGGAAGCAAAGACCGCCCGGCCCTCAGCCCTGGTCAGCACGCAGCCCGAGACGACTTTGCGTCCATTCTTTCGCACCAAGTGCTAAAGTCTGGGCTCAACGACCGGAGAGCCGTCCTCTGTTTCAAAGTGCCACACTCCTCCTCTCACTGCTGGTGATGAGTCACGATGTGACCATACCTTCTTCTTCACTTTCTTTCCAGAATCTGGATCTTTTTCTTCTTTTTCCACTTCAGTGATGAAGTAATCATCCAGGCTTAGAACTCTGGGTGCAGGTCCTCCAAATTCTACCTCCTTATCCTAAGAATCATGCAGTCAAGAAAGTAAGAGAATTTATGAAATTAATGCATGCTCATACTACAGTTCCTTCTTGGGGCTAAATAATATAGTCTTCTGGTGGCTTCAAATTAAACAGAGGAAAAAACACTTGTCTAAGCAGATCCAAATTTACATGGGACGGCATCTACCACGGGAGCCAGGTGGAATGGGTTAAATGAGAAATATCTGTATTGATAGATTCTGCTTGGTATGCAGACAAATGGCTAATGAAAGCACCTGATGCTTTGGCTCTCACATACTCACTCGAATAAGCTTTGCAACGTGTGTCTTTCCACTGCCAGGCAATCCTCTCATGATGACAACAATCTGAAACACACGGAAAAACAATCACTCAGAGAAGATATTTTTATAATACAAGCTTTTTTAAAAAAACAATTTTTACTTACTTATTTTTTAGAGAGAGGGAAAGGGAGAGAGAGAAACACCAACATGAGGGGGAAACATTGTGCTCCAACCGGGACTGAAGTCGAAACCCAGGCATGTGCCCTGACCGAGAATCAAACCAACGACCTTGCACTTCGAAGAATGACACACAACCAACTGAGCCTCATAGGTCAGGGCTACAGTAAAATCTTACAGTTAACAAGGACCTGTCATTCTCCACGACAGACCACATGATATACCATGGAATGAACTTTAATAAGTTTGAAAGGATAGAAATAAAAGAAAGTACTCTGACTACAATGGAAAAATTAAAATTAACAGTAGGAAGAATTTGGGAAGTGCACAAGGGTGTGGAAATCAAACACCATACTCCTAATTAACCAATGGGTCAAAGAAGAAACCAGAAGAAAAATGAGAAAATACTTGGAGATAAATAAAAATGTTGATATAACATAACAAACCCTATGGGATGCATCCAAAGCCATGCTTCTAAGAAAGTTTATTAAGAAAGAAGATCTCAAGTCATAACCTAAACCTCCACCTTAAGACACTGGAAAAAGACTCACATTATTAGAATCAGACATGAAAAAGGGAACATGACTGCCAACCTTACAGAAATAAAAGAGTTATGAAGGAAAACTATGAACAATTGTATGCCAATCAACAAATTAGATAACTTAGATGAAATGGACAAATCCCTAGAAAGACAAGGACTGTGAAACTGACTCAGTTAGGATACAACTATGACAAGAGATGAGAATGAATCAATCATCAAAAACTACCCACAAAGAAAAGCTGAGGTCCAGACGACTACCTTATTGAATTCTAACAAGTATTTAAAGAAGGATTAATAACAGCTCTTCCCCAAAACAGAAGAGGAAGGAACAATTAATTCCCAGCTACTTTTGTGAGGCCAGCATTTCAAATCAAGCAGACAGCAGATATCAAAACCAGATGAAGATATCAACAGAAAACCACAGATATCGCTTATGAATATAGATGCAAAAATCCTCAACAAAATACTGGTAAACTGAATCTAAAAACATAAAAAGAATTATACACCAGGTGAATTTACCCTAGGTATTTAAATAAATGTTTGAAGCCCTGGCTGGTGTAGCTCAGTGGATTGAGTGCAGGCCTGTGAACCAAAGCATCACTGGTTTGATTCCCAGTCAGGGCACATGCCTGGGTTGCAGGCCATGTCCCCAGTAGGGGGCGTGCTAGAGACAACCATACATTGATGTTTCACTCCCTCTCTATCTCCCTCCCTCCCTCATCTCTCTAAAATACATAAAATCTTGAAAATAAATAAATAAATATTTGAAAAGCAATTAATATGTCACATCAACAGAATAAAAAATAAAAATACAAACAGAATAAAATCACAAACAATACAATAAAAACAAAAACCTCAACTGACACAGAAAAAGCATTCAACAAAATCCAATATTCTTTCATAATAAAACATTTAACAAACTGGGAATGGAAGGGAATCTCCTCAACCACATGAAAAGCATCTATTGAGAACCCAGAGTTAACATTATACTTAATGATGGAAGACTGAAAGTTTCCTAACATCAGGAATAAAATAAGAATGTCCACTCTCACACATCTACATAACACTGTACTAAGGGTACTAGCCCAAGCAACTAGGCAAGAAAAAGAAATAAAAGGTATCCATACTGAAAAGGAAGAAGTAAAACCACCTCTATCTGCAGATGCCATGATCTTGTATATAGAAAATCCTAAGGAATCCACTAAAAATCTGTTAGAACTAAGGAGTTTAGCAGTGTGTCAGGATATAAGGTCAACATGCAAAAATCAACTGAATTTCTATACAACTGAACAATCCAAAAATGTAATTAAGCCAACTATATCAGTACATTAAATGTAAATAAATCAAACAATCCAATTGAAAATCAGAAATGGTCAGACTTCATAAAAAACCATGATCCAACTACAGGAGACATACTTCAGATTCAAAGACACAAAGATATCAAAAGAAAAGGATAGAAAAAGATATATCATACAAACAGTAACCACAGAAAATCTGGGGTAGCTCCATTAACAACAAATAAAATAAGTTTCAAGATGACATATATACATATACAGAGTCAAAATATCTGATGAAAATCTCCTGTGCCAATTTACTGAAATGAAAGCTAATTATTCTGCAATATAAGATAATTTAAGAATGGATACATTTGAAGGTCACTAGGAAAACAATCCTTAACTAATCATGCCTCCTAATCCTCCCTCTTTTTGATATCTTTTTTTTTTTTTTTTTTTTTGCCAAACAGATAAGCTCTAACTTCTGAAATTCTATAGGGTAGGTAATTTATCAGATTATATGATAATCTGGAAATGGTAAAATGCCTTGAGTCTGGTATTATTAGTGCGTCACAGAAAAGTAGAGAAATTCTATTTAGGATATCAAATGAAAAAGATCTCTTATCAGCTTCTGATTTGCGAGAAAACTAGTCAACGAGCTAGGACTCACTCTCTCAGGCCTGCTCTCTCGGCCAGGTGGTTTCAAAAGATCGTCCACATTCTTGGACTCAGGCTTCTTCTCCACCCGTGGAGCTGGAGGTGGCTGGTGGCTTAGTGAAGGAGCTGGCAGGGCCATCCGCTCCTCTGGGTAAGTTCTTCGTTCGCCTAGAATTCCAGCAGTTGAACAAAATTACTATTCCTAAGTAATTATTAAAAATATTAACTCTCTCCACTCATCCTAAAATAATATAATTCATAATGACCTGAGAGCCACTTTTAACCTTAAACAGAGAAACTTTAAGTAATGGGAATCAAGAAAATAAAAAGATTTAGTTACGATTTTAGACAAACAGAATGTTTTTAAAAATATTCAATTCATCCTTATTTGTATGAAATTTAGGAAAAAACTTAAGCAAACAGGATAAAGAAGAATAATATATACTTACTGGATAGTCCCAAGCATGACCTAGAGCGTATCTGTATATGTAGGTATAAATTTCTAGTTTAAGTGGAATTTATAGCAGTGAAAAGTTAAAAGCAACCTAATGTCCAACAGTAACAGTCATATTTTATCCACTCAATAAAATTTACAGAGCCATTAATATAACAAGTTTATATATGGATAACTGTATAAAAAACTATCAATGGGAACAAGCACAATAAATTATGTTTATATTTTGATTACAACTCATAAATATGTGGGTGTAGAGAGAATGAAAGGAAAACATACACAAAACTGTAACAGCTGTCATTTTGTGGGTGGTAAGATTATAAGTGATGTTGTTTCTATTAATATTTTCCAAAATTAAAAAAAAATAAAAGCAACTTATCTTTTACTCATTACATTGCTTTTTTTTTATGATAATGCTGCCACGTCTCAGAAATCTGAGTACACTTTACTCTGAAAGTTTACATCCATAGCTACGGTGGAAAGGATCTGTTGTCTGCATTCTAAACATTCTTGTAGTGCATAAGGCACTGCCCTACCTCCAAACATGGATGGTCCTTCATAGGCTGGTCGGTCTGACTTTCGGTCATAAGATGGCCTATCAAACCCTCCTCTCCTGGATGAAGAATGGTCTTTTTTGTCTCGATATGACTGAGTCCTAGAAGGTGTAACAGGAAGTGGTTTGGTAAATAAAAAATAAAATAAAATTGGAGGTCTCTGTCTCATAATGCAGCACCATTACCTGCCCAATTTTCTCTGTAAGTAGCTACTACCCAGTCAATATTTGTATTTTTATTTTGCTTTTCCATTTAAACCTGCCGTGTATACACACATCTAACGAGCTCACAAACCGCAGAAATTGTTAGCATACTAATTAAGTAATGACTACATCTTTACTGACAATGCTATTCTCTTCCCTTTCTGGCCATCTCCTTCACTCGTTCAATTTTCTGGGACTCAAGCTGGTAAAACTCAAGCATCCAGTTCCCTGAAAATGGGTCCGGAACTACTCTTCCCTCTCCAAATCATACACATGAAAGAATATGCCATTAACTAAATTTCCTTCAGACACACTGGTTTTTGCTGAACTCAGTGCATGGTCATTTACACACCTGGTAAAGACATTTTTCATGACATACCTATCATCGCGAGGTCGGCGTTCTCTGTCAAACCGATCCCGGTCGTAGTCAATGACACCGCGGTCCCGGTCTCGGTCTCTGTGTGTCTCTCGGTCCCTCTTGAAGTCCCGATGATCTGCCATGACATTACTCTGACGATCAAAGTAAGGCTCACGGTCTCGGTCTCTGTCGTAACGGTCCCGTGGGCCTGTATGCTCTACGAAAACAATTACATGGCATAATGTAAGAACAACATCCTTTTTTTCTGAAATAAAAGCCAAAAAGTACAAATCTAACTTTAGAACGAGTATAAATTGTTGCCCTAATTTCAACTTATAAAACGTTTATCTGTATTTTAAAAAGAGGCCCAAATAACCCTACCAAAAAGAAAATCATGTGATCATTAGATAAAACTCCTAAGAGTTTCGATATTGATCTCTCTGGGACTCCCACCTGTCTCAAAAGTCGATCTTTCAGGCAACGGATCTGGGCGCAGAGTTATTCTTTCTCCATAGGGTATCTGCTCAACTTTGTTAGTGGACATATCTGGCAAACAAAAGCAGGGATAAGACGCTGCATGAATAAAGCTGAAGAAAAGGCAAGCCTGATGCTAACAATTCCTTTAGAGCCCCGGCAGGCACTTACCGCCATCACTCACCTCGGCCGTGGCCGTAATCAACAGTCTGCTGCACCGGTGGTGGCTTGGGCATGGGCGGCATACCCATAGGCATTGGGCCAGGAGGGGGCATGGAAGGGTGAACAGGTGGGGGTGGTAACACTGGAGCAGATGGAACTGTGGCAGTCTCTGGTTTAAATTCTGAATTCAGTCCTTGTTCATCATTTGTATCCCAGAGGCCATAGAAAGAGTCTTCATCCCAACGCTCCTGTTCCACAGCTGAAGTCTGTGGCTTTATCATTGGAGGAGGAGGCGGAGGAGGAGGAGGTGGGGGTGGGGGTGGCGGTATTGGGATAGGTGGCCTGGTCACAGGAACAGACGATCTTGCTGGTGGAGGAGAGGGTCTTACAAGTGAACCTGGTGGTTTACCCATAGGAGGGGGTGGTCTATAGGACCCTGGAGGCTGGAGAATAGAGTAAACACTTAATGGATAAGGGTATCACCATGTTTTTACACATCAGCAAGAATGAAAATCTGTTCTCATTCCACAAAAGAGAAGTTTAATAAATTATACTCATTCAAAATTCAAGACTTTTCATGCTTTAAAATACACCATTACGGAGAAAATATAGTTGGCCCTTGAGTAACAGAGGTGTGAACTGTGTGGGTCCACTTCCACAAATACTATTTTCAGTAAGTACCTGCACTACATTTAATTCGCGGGGCTGCGAGTCTGCAGATGCGTGTGTCTGGGTAGGTGTGTGACTGCAGGCACTGACCTATGCCATTTGATAGAGGGAACTGAGCATCCGCAGACTGTGGTATCCACAGGAAATCCTGGAACCAATGCCCCCAATCTCCTGAAGATACCAAGAGATGACTTAAGTTTCGGGGGAGTTGAAAGTTATATGCGGATTTTCAGCTGCACGGTGAGACGTGGTGCTTGTGAGGGGTGGTGTCTCTAATCCCCACGCTGTTCAAGGGTCAACTGCACATGCAAATCACATATCTGATAAAGGACTTGTGTTCACAATATAAAAACTCTTATAACTTAGTAAGACAAACAATTAGAAAATTTGGAAAAGATGTGAATAGATATTTCTCCAAAGGAGATATATGAGTGGCCTATAAGCACATGAAAAGATGCTCAACATGCTTAGTCATTAGGGAAATACAATCAGATACTATTTCACACCCAGCAGAACAGCTATAATTGACAGCCCAGATAGTAACAAACCATGCAGATAGTAACAAGGATGCAGAGAAACAAGAACCCTTTTAGACTGCTATTGGGAAAGTAACGTGGTGCAGCAATGGCGTAACAGTTTTTTATAAAAATTAAACATAAATATACCATAAACTCAGAAATTTCATTTCTAAATATCCAGGAAAGACATGTCCACCTAAAGACTTGTACACAAATATTCGTAGGATTGTTCCATAACCCATATGTCCATCAACTGGTAGATTAATAAACACTATGGTATATCCATGCAATAATTATGTGGTGATAAAAAGAAATGAAGTTCTGATTTATGCTATGATATGGATGAATTTTAAAAATATTAGCTAAATAAAAGAAGCCAGTTAAAAGAGATCACATATTGTGTGGTTCCCTTTAAATGAAACACCCAGAAAGTGGGTTAGTTGCTGCCTGCAACTTGGGGTAGAAATGGGGTCAATTTCAAATTGGCACAAGGGCTCTTACTGGGGTGTTGGCAATGTTCTAAAATTGGATTACAGAGATGGTTGCGCAACTCAGTATATTTACTAAAAATTAGTGAATTACATGCTTAAAATGTGAAAATTATATGGTATTTAAATTACACCTAATAGTGGTTAAAAATTGCCCGTCAAACTATTACCCCTCTTCTAATGCACCACCTCCTTGCTCTCCTCCCAGAAAAATTAGGGTGCTGGCCACTTACATACAAATGCCCCACACCCACCCCAAACCCACTGAAGCTCCATAGGCGAGGTCCTGGAATTAGTTTAAAAAACAAAACCAAATAAGAACAAAAACAAAAAAACCTTCCATGAGTAATTCTGATGTTCACCACTTAGTTAAGAACTTCTGCTACATATCTCCCCACTCTGTTTCCTATCTCCTCCAAAAAGATACGCTAGCCTCCTCACTTCCATTCAAGCTGTCTGGCTGACAGCAGTTTGTGGCAAGGCCGGTACTAACACACAACCGAGCGCTGGGAAACAATGAAACACAGAGAGCAAATGGGAAATGCAGGAACCGCTCTGAGGAGGAGGGCTACTGTTGTGCGGTATGTTTACATGTGTCTTCCCAAAGCAATCACCAAATAAGGGCGCGGGAGAACCTCTTGGGAAGCAGGTCCTGTCTGCTCAGCACTGAAACCCAGTCGTCAAATTTTATCCTAATTTTTGCAAGCCTGGTTCAAACACTCATTACCAATTTCTGTGAGTTTCTAGTTTCTGATTTGTTCTTCACTGACAGCTATTTTAGTCTTGGAAAGCCAACAATACACAATTTATGTATTTACTCATACATAGGTTGTGCTTTAAAAACAAATTTTTGAGCAAGAAAATGGATTGGACTAATATGTAAAAACATTATTTAACTAGAGACCACTACAGACAAGTAGCAATTGTCTAAAGGTAAACTTTAGGTTACGGCACTTTCGACTGTTAAGAAAATGCCTACGCAGGAGAAAAGTACTGTGCCGACAGCACAGCTCTCCAGACGTGTTCTAAATATCTTAACTCTTGGGACTATGTCTGTAAATAAAACAAAAAGTGTTCATTTTTTTAATACTACATAGTGAAAGCAGCAGATACATTTGTAAAAAACAAAACACCCATACAGTATTTATATGAGAAAGGATTAATATCTATATTATATTAAGGATGATATAAATTGGTAGGAAAAACCTTAAGAGTCACACACACAAATTGGTAAAGAACAAAAATAGAATTTTTACAAGACAAATTAACAGCATGGAAAGATATTAATGTTCACTAATGATCAAAATGCATATTAAAATACTGTATTGAAACTGTTATATCTACCAAATACATTAAATAACTGATGCTTGCAAGGCTACAGTACAGATGTTAAACAACTATTTTAGAGAGTCATTGGCTTTACTACAGGAATCTTTAAAAATATCCCTATTTTTTAACTGAAGTATCCCACTTTGGGAGTTTAAAATTACTTTTAAGAAGTTATCCAAAATAAGAACTTCAACAAAGACACTCATTAAAGTTGCATTAATAATAAAAATGAAAATTAGAAACAAATTTCCAATAGAAATGGAAGTTTTAATAAATTATGCATCAAAAATAATAAAGCATGTAGCAATACAAAAAATGTTTAATGATCTGGTCGGTGAAAAAACCAAAAATGTGGGTCTATAATCTAGAGTTTCTACTAGTTGGGAAGAGGTATGTAAGGGGAGGAGCCCCCCAAAACTGGAATCCTCTTTGGAGGGCAGGCCCCTTACAGTACAGGTTTCCCCACTAGGTGAGTGTTCTGGGAACCCATCTGCACCAGTACCAGCTGGCGCTGCTGAGAGGCTGCATTTGGCTTCAGTGAATTTTGTTTGAAGACTCTTCCAAGGCCTTTGCCCATTTCGTGATGGGTGATTTATGAGCGCACCTGCCCACGCCGCCCTGAGTGTTCAGCAGTTTTTGACCAAAACTGGCATGACCCCTGTGCCCACCCTCCCTGTTTACCAGATCTCACCCAAGCGACTTTTGTTTCCTGGATAAAAAAAGTCCTCAGAGGGAAATGTGTTGCAGATGTGGAAGAGGTGAAACCAAAAATAGCAGAAGCACTAAAAGGCACCAAAATTGATGAGTTAAAAAACTGTTTTGAGCAGTGGAAAAAACATCTTGATAGATATATTGCAGCAAATGGAGAGTTCTTTGAAGGTGAGTGAACTTTAAACATGTAAGAATAAATACACAATCTTTATAAATTAATTCCAGTTTTTGGGGTCCCCCCCTACAAAGATAAAAGTCACAGTTCCTATCCTTATGAACTCAGATTAGAAGGAAAAACAAACCAAAAAAATCAAAATACAGTATGATAATGGCTATGAGAGACGACCACATGTGCTGTTACGGGATGCTCGTGAGGGCAAGCTGTCCCACACAAGCGGGAGAGAAGATGCTGAGCTAAGCTCTCCAAGATGAACAAGAACTAAGCAGTGAAGAAGCAGGAGAAGAAAGGAGATTCTAGGTTTACAGAATCGCATGTTTGTGCAAAGGCACGGGTGAGAACCTGCCACACTCAAAGAATTATAAGAAGCCCCATACAGAGGGAAAGCAGAGTAGCGAGTAATGGTAAGCAGAAGGCAGGACAACTCACGATGAACGTAAAAGGCCGTGCAAACAAGTTTAGATTCACTGAAAGCAGTGAGGGAAAACTGAAGAGTTTCAGAGCCAGTGTGTGACACAGTAAGGTTTGTTTTGAAACAGGAGCTTAGTTAGACCAGACAGACATCAGTGCTGCCTGAGTGGAATGCAGGGGCAGCTCTGACGATGAAGGGACACGAGAGAACTTGTTCAGAGTGTTGGAAATTTTTTTTTTAAGATTTTATTTATTCTTAGAGAGGGAAGGGAAGGAGAAAGACAGAGAGAGGGAAACATCAATGTGCAGTTGCTGGGGGCCGTGGCCTGCAACCCAGGCATGTGCCCTGACTGGGAAATCGAACCTGCGATGCTTTGGTTCACAGCCCGCACTCAATCCACTGAGCTACGCCAGCCAGGGCCAAAGTGTTGGAAATTTTTTTTTGACGTTTGCTCTCTTCTTTTACTTAATATATTTTATCGATTATGCTATTCCAGTTGTCTCATTACTCCCCTTCATTCCACTCCACCCTGCCCACCCTCTCCCATCCACATTCCCCCCCTTTAGAGTTCATGTCCATGTGTCATAAGTTCTTTAGCTTCTACATTTCCCATACTATTCTTACCCTCCCCCTGTCTATTTCTACCTACCATCTATGCTACTTATTCTCTGTACCTTCCCCCCTCTGTTCTCCTCCCACTCCCCTGTTGATAACCCTCCACGTGATCTCCTTTTCTGTGGTTCTGTTCCTGTTCTAGTTGTTTGCTTAGTTTTTGTTTTAGGTATGGTTGTTAATTGTGAGTTGGCTGTCATTTTACTATACGTGTTTTTATCTTCTTTTTCTTAGATAAGTCCCTTTAACATTTCATATAATAAGGGCTTGGTGATGATGAACTCCTTTAACTTGACCTTATCTGAGAAGCACTTTATCTGCCCTTCCATTCTAAATGAAAGTTTTGCTGGATAGAGCAATCTGGGATGTAGGTCCTTGCCTTTCATGACTTGGAATACTTATTGCCAGCCCCTTCTTGGCCTGTAAGGTCTCTTTTGAGAAATCAGCTGACAGTCTGATGGGAAATCATTTGTAGGTGACTGTCTCCTTATCTCTTGATGCTTCTAGGATTCTCTCCTTCATTTTTACCTTGGCTAATGTAATTCTGACGTGCCTTGGTGTGTTCCTCCTTGGGTCCAACTTCTTTGGGACTCTCTGAGCTTCCTGGACTTCCTGGAAGTCTATTTCCTTTGCCAGATTGGGGAAGTTCTCCTTTATTATTTGTTCAAATAAGCTTTCCACTTGTTGTTCTTCCTCTTCTACTTCTGGTACCCCTATAATTCGGATGTTGGAATGTTTAAAGATGTCCTGGAGTTTCCTAAGCCTCTGCTCATTTGTCTGAATTCTTGTCTCTTCCTTCTTCTCTGTTCGGTTGTTTTTTTCTTCCTCCTGGTCCACTCCATTGATGTGAGACCCAGCTTTCTCTCCATCACTATTGGTTCCCTGTGCATTTTTCTTCATTTCACTTATTGTAGCCTTCATTTGTTCATCTAATTTTTGACCAAAATCAACCAATCCTGTGAGCATCCTGATCACCAGTGCTTTGAACTGTGCATCTAATAGGCTGGTTATCTCTCGGTTGCTTAAAAGTACTGCTTGTGGGGCTTTCATTCTGTTTGAGCCATCTCCCCCCGCCCTTTGGTCTGGTCGCACCTGTTACGTATGAGGGGGGGAGCCTTAGGTGTTCACCAGGGCGGGGCACCCCAGTCGCTGGGTTGTGACGTTGCATGTGGGGGCGGGGTCTGAGAGGGAACAATGGTGCTTGCTCCGCTCTCCCTTGGACCTCAGTCCCTTCCGCCGCTTCCCCCAAGCAAGGTAGACCTTTCTGGTGCCAATTCCGTGTGGGTGCGCTTGTGGACGCTGTGGAACTTTCCAAGGACGTCTCCTGTGAGGCTGGGAGTCTCTCCCTGCGCCTCAGCCCCCACAGGTATTTTCCACCAGTACCTCAAGGCTCTGTTTCCCAGCGCTGGGACCCTGGGTTGTGGGCAGTGCCTTGCTCCACAACCACTGCCTCACTGGATCTGCTGGTTGCCACCCCTCGGCCGGGGTCTGCCAGCTGCTGCTTGCGCGCTCAGGGTCCACCCGCTGCAGTCTTGCGCGCCCCGGATTTCTTACGCACCCAGTCCCAACGCTCTCTGCTCTCCACGCCGTGACCCCCGCCCAGCTGCCCGACTCCACCCCTCCTACCGGTCTGGATGAACGTGTCTATTTTAACTTCTTGGTTGTTCGACTTTCACACAATTCAATTTTCTGTCAGTTCTGGTTGTTGTTCTGTTTCTAAATTGTTGTTGTCCCTATCTTGGTTGTGCGAGGAGGCGCAGTGTGTCTACCTACGTCTCCATCTTGGCCGGAAGTTGTGTTGGAAATTTTTTTATCTTTTGGTATACCTTTGTTAAAACTCAAACTGTGGTCTTAAAATAAGAGGCCTTAAAATGAGTATGTTATTGTATGTAAATTACACCATAAAGTTTGATTAAAAAAACAAAACCATCACTCGGACAGCAGAATGGGAAACCGGCCAGAGGGGAGTGAGACCAGAGAGATGGACTCTGACGTTCCGCAGCAGTCTGGGCCAGAGCTGATGGGGGCCCGCGCTGCATCATGGGGAGGCGAAGGAGGGACTATCACCAGAACGGCAGGAAACAGGCAGTAGGATCAATCACAGGATGACTGAGTACGGGAAGGGTAAGACATGGGCTGACTTAAAGGTTTTGAGGGGGTGACCAAGTGACAGTGAGGAGAAAAAACAAGTTTCATAGAGGATGATAGTGAACCCCAATTTGAATGTGCCGAGTCTGGCAGGAGACAGGTCCACAGAGAGAAACTCTGGAGGGGGATGGACGCATACGCAGCTCAGGGGATGTGATCTGGGGGGTCAGCGCCATGGTGCCCGCTGATGTCAACAACTAGGTATGGGTGTCATGTGTCAGGCCAGGATGAAAGGGAACGCTGAGAAAGGTAGAGTTAATTTGATGAAATAATTCATGTGTTTTCTCTCCCATTGTGTTGTTATAAAGTTATTTCCATGGTAACATTTTTGAAGTCCACCCATGGCTTAAAGGTAAAACAGTAACAAAATGAAAGCAAGGCAAACAGAGAACTTCGACCTGCAAGTCTCGAACATAAATCACCCCTTTACGGCCCGAACCGAGGCATGATGTCAGACCCCTTCCCAGGCTGAAAGAGAGGTAGGTCGGAGAGGGGGAGACCGAGGCTCACACGAGCAGGGCTCACGTACTGCCCGATGGAAAACTGGACCACCTGAACAAAGACAGTTCCTAGAAAATCCAACGATTTGCGGGCATGAAGCCATACAATTCATGTGTGCTTGGTGTGCTTATCAAAACTTGGGGGGCAAAGGCCATAAGTAGAGATTTTCAAGACAATTACCCTTAGCTTTTTACTTTTCCAAAATTTTCATTTTTTTTTATAAAGGAAATTTATACTTGCTGTAATATAAAGAGATCAAACAGACACACATACAAATTAGGAACTACTGCACATTCTGGGCGTACATTTTCCCATACCGGATACATTCCAGGTCTTGAAGATGTATTCTGCAACCTCGAATCCTGGGGTGGTAGGTGGTCAGGCATCTGTGGCTCAGACCCAAAGTCTTTCATCTTTTGAAGCTGTTCTTTCTGTTCCCTATAAACAAATAAAATTGCCATTGTACATAAGGTGTGTCTACTCCATTCCTAAATGAATACAGTTAATACAGAATAACAAAGAAAAAAAAAAGACCTAAAAGTCTTGTTCTAAAACCCTCTGCAGTGCTCACAGAATACCTCTACGGTAACAACGCTCTCTTGCCTCTATGTAGCTAACTGATCAGTCAACTCCAACCTAGAAATAGTTATAAATTATTGAAGATCTTCAAGGACAAATACTACAACCTGCCTCATTAGTCTATTCTAGTGTCTCATGTACTTGTCTTGTTTTTTTTTCATCCAACCAAAAGCTCTCTTGCCATTTTTTTGGGGTCAATACTCTTTATTTAGACCAGAGGTTGCAAAATGGTGGCCCATAAAACTTTCATGGCCTATAAAAGTTTTTCAGAATTTGGTGTTCCCATCAGTTTTCAAAATCTGAATTAGTTGCCATTATTTAACAAAGAAAAATATTTCATACAGATATTCAATTTTTTTAAAAAAGATTTTATTTATTTTTAGAGAGAGGGGAAGGGAGGGAGAAAGAGAGGGAGAGAAACAACAGTGTGTGGTTGCCTCTCAAGCACCCCTAACTGGGGACCTGGCCCACATCCCAGGCATGTGCCCTGACTGGGAATTGAACCGGCAACGCTTTGGTTCGCAGGCCAGCACTCAATCCACTGAGCCACACCAGCCAGGGCCAGAAATGCAAATTACAAAGAGACCTGGTGACACCGGGCCCACATTCCCATACGCCAGCAAAGAGCCGCGTGGAGTAGTGGCTGCCCACCGCGGACGAGGACGGCTTGCCACGCTCCTCACGACACACTCACTAGAGCTACACTGGCCCATCTTCACTAGCTTTTGTCACCTGTCTGCCTCTTGTGGGTACTTTAGTTAATGGCCCCGCTGTGTAGGCTGAGAACAATGATCTGTCTCCACATTTGAAAACAACACTTTATTTTCTTAAAGAGTAATGTTTAAGTTTTCCTTTAAACATCTAGTCAAATTCCTTTTACTTTTCCTTACGATGCCCACCTTAAACACATGTAACATCTATTACAACTTCTTCAGACCTTTTACAATCTTCTCCCTACATGTGTAAAGTGTAGTGACCCAAAAGGACACAAAATAAGGGTCAAATATATAAAGTTATTATTTTATGCCTTGTGTAAATCATGACTGTACCAACACGACATAGCTCACTTGTGTTCAACTATGACCGCTCTTACCCCGCATTTCATCTACTCTGTTTAATTATGTTTATGTTGCCTAGAAAGAGTTTTTTAAAAAAAAGGATGAAGAAGAAGCACCTTTTATCCAGCATTTCTATGCAAAGCAATAATAGATGGAAAAGTAAACTTTTAAAAGAAAAGGAAGGAAACCTTGGCAGCTTAGCAACACCAATCAGCTTGGTGTTTTCCAAAAACAAAATAGATTTCAGAGTTAGACGGACTGTGGTCGAATTCTAGGCTTGCCACTTATTAGCCAAGTGGACTTAACCTCTGAGCCTTCCTGTCATTTGTGAAGTGGGATAATACACCTTATCTTTACAGGCCTTTTGAGATCTAAGGATTTGAGATAGGAAGACTAAGATAATATGTGCTGAATTATTAGCAGCACCGCGGCTAGCACACTGGACTGCTAAATTAAAGGAGTCTCTAATTGAAAAGTGAATTGTATAGTAGCTGGGTGTTACAGGGCATGCTTTCTACACCTTCGTTAATAATCTGGACAAGTTAAACCTCACAGAATGTATCTTCTACAGACCACAGAAATCTGTTTTGCTGTCTGATCTTTCATCTTTACCTACAAGTATTTTTTCTCATCATACCGTTCTAGTCATAAAGGTTCCACTATAATTTCAATTGGTGTAATCCACAAATATAGACCAGAATTGAATAATGAAAGAAACACAATACATTGTAATACATCAAAACCTAACCATTAATTTATTTTCTCAAAACATTGCTAATTCCTAAGAAACTGCTCAAAAAGCTTGCAATATGTCAATGGCTCCTAAATGCTTATCTTAGCATACAGCTACCTTAAGAATGAAACAATTAACATACACAAAGCACTTAGTACAGTTCCTGGCACATCATAAGTATACAATACATGTTAGCTTTTGTTATTATTGCTACTACATGGAAAGCATTATGTAGATACTGATACATACACAGCAAGTTGATTGCAAGTCAAGAAATCCAAATTCTATTCTCCATCTCACAAAGAAAATACTTGATTATGAGCAAACAAGTAACATTCTCAAGTAGAGATATCTGCTTGTAGTTATAATGAAAGATAAAACATCCCCAAAAGAAAGTATCAATGATTAGACAAATCTGAGGATGCTTCCAGATAAACCATTCTTAGCTTTCAACAGAGAAAAATATGAGTCCTTACAGCACTTTCTAAAGTTGCATCAAAGATTAGTGAGTATGAAGTCTATCAGATTTAATACCAAAGAACCGCCTCCTGGGGAAAGCAGAATGTTACATACGAGCTCTGAAGCCCCAGAGCACTAGAAAGTTGAAGTTTGACACTTGAAACATGCACAGGCATGGCATGTCAGCAGCACATGTATAAAAGCCAAGAATGGCTATCCAATTTTCATATTTCAGGACATCAGTTTATAATTAACACAGTTCCGAAGTACCCGCCCTAACCCCAAAACAGCACAGAATGACCAGAGGTATAAATTCAAGTTGTGCGGTAAGAACTTGAAGTAAAATTAATTCCATTCACATACATCACATCAGTTTAAAAGAGCATTCTGAATGCAGTTTCGGCTAAAAGAAATGATCTTAAGTAGTCAACTTACCGAAGCATTTTCAGTTCTTGTGCAGCTTTCAAAATGATTTCGTGCTGCCTCTGACTGAGAACCATTACCCCTCCAAGGCCTTGGTCAGAGTCTAAATTTGCATCCGACCCCATCATTTCAGAAGAATGATGTGAGGAGGGCATATGTTCCGCAATGGGGGAATGTCTATCCACATCAGATGGGTACCATCTGTCTGACAACCGTTCTCTTTCCCAGTCCATTCTGTCAGGAATATAATCTCGCTTTTCCCGCCACGTATCTCCTCTTTCTGGATACTCTCGGATCCTCAACTCACCCCTATCACGGAAATCTCGATCATACCCATGGTCTCGATTTCTTTCTTCTCTCCATCTATCATCCCGATATCTATCCAAAGGTGGAAGAGGTGGGAGGGGCGGTAAAGGTGGAAGAGATGGAATATCCCGTTCACGGAACTGTGATTCTTGTTCATCCAGCGGTCTCCCATAATCTCTGTCCCACTCATTATCCAAATTTCTATCATACACATCCATCGGTCTTCCGATCCGATCCACATCCCTGTCCATGTCCCTGTCCATGTCCCTGCTGTAGTCCTCGCCCATATCCTGCTCTCTCTCCCAACCCCCCCACCACGGGCCTCGCCTGTCTCCATCATGAGATCGAGCTGGTGGTGCTGGGAACCTGTCCTCTCTGTCATATGGATCTAGAGTGTCATCTCGGTAGTCCCGTTCACATTCCCTCCAGTATCTCTCTCTATCCCAATCATCAAGTCTTTCTCGTTCCATTGGAGCATTCCTACCATCTAAAGGGAACTCCTCATGCCCTCTCTCCTCTCCATGGTTCCACGGAGCTCTAGGAGGCTCATCTCGGTGGTAAGGATACATTTTTTCCCCATCTCCTGATTCTGGTCTAAATGGACCTCTGTCACGACCCAAATCTGGTCTTCCCAGTCCCCTTTCCCGACTGCCAGGCCCTCGAGGTGGTGCCCTCTCCCTGCTCCCAGCTCTTCGAGGTGGAACTCTTTCTCTACTCCCGGCCCTTCGGAGGGGTCCTCTCTCCTGACTGCCAGGCCTCCGAGGCAGTCCCCTTTCTCGGCTGCCAGCTCTGCCCCTGTCCTGGTTGCCTTGCATACCACCCGGCACTTTCTCCCGACTGCTCCCTGGCCTCACTAACCCTCTGTCCCGATTGCCTTCTCCTCTGCTCATCTTCTCCCGACTGTCTTCTCTTCTACCCATCATCTTATCATGAAAGTCTTCTTGCTTGACCAACCCTGGGCCCCGGCTGAGTGCCTGGCCTCGACCTCTATTTACTAGTCCTTTATCCTGCATGTCTTCCATTCTGCTTTGCCCAGGACCTCTGTAAGATGAGCTGCTGCCTCGCCCACTGTCTAACTTATCTCTGTTATCTGGCTGAGCCAACCCTTTATCTTGGTTGTCTCCTGAGTGGGGCAGACCAATACCTAAAGGTTTAAAATCATTGTCTGCAGTCGATGATGAAGCCGCTACTATTGCTCCTCCCTCCATCCCCCCTGTTTTTGAGGAAAAAGTAGATTGAGTAGGTAGAGGTTTATTTGCAAGGGATACAGGCTGAGTAACAGCTTGGGTTTTGTCCATTTGAGTCTCCATACTTTGAGAATTCTGGTCCCAATTAGAAGGCTCTATGGGCCCTTCCGAGACTTCGCTTTTAGGTGGCTCTTGCTGAGAGTCGCTTAGATTCTCATCTGACTGAGCCGCCTTGGCATCCTTTACATCTGCACCAATGGATAATGCAGCGGATTGCATTTTTAAATTCTTCTGCTGGTTACTATTGGTGTCTGCTAATGGTTCTTTGTTTCCTGAAAGAGGTTCTGCTTGTGACTTAGGTTGCTGCTGATGTTGCTGTCCCAAAGCTGGTTTGGGGCCTTTCCACTGTGGTCCACTCTGTCGAGGACTTAGGGATGTATTGGGGGTAATATAAAACTGAGATGCTGGCCCCCGGGGAATCATTCCCCATTTGCTTTTAGTGCCCTCTGCTGGGTGACCTTCATATCTGGGTCTTGGCCCATCGGGGCGATTTCCTTCAAAACGAGGCCCTTTGGGTCTCGGTCCTTCACACCTTGACCCTAAATCCTCAAATCTTCGAGGACCATCAAATCTACAAGTAAAACAAAAGATATTACTCAAGACAGTAAAGCAGAAAAAAAAATTCTCCACGCAAGAATATCTGAGGCAACCTTGCCTTAGAATCTGTTCACAACACTGACTCTTCCGCCGTCAAACGAACCCTGAGTTTCTGGGACTCAGAGCCAGCACGGCGCGGTGCCGCGCTCTGAAGGCCTCAGGACAGGCTTCGGAAACCCTGTCCGTTTCGTGTCCTGCACTTCGACACATCTCCTGCGGCAAGTCACTGACACACTGAATTGTTAAAAAACAGTTGTAAGTATTGTGCCTTAGTAGACAGAAAAGTCCACTCATTTTAATGAAAAAAAAAAAAAAATTCCACAGCTATCTTCAAGAGTACGTTCAGATTTAAAATATAACTAAAAACTATGAGACAATTAACAAGATAATATAGTATGATTATAAGTATCGCTGGAGCTAGCATTATCATCATTTTGACTCTTCGACAAAAGTCTTAAAAACCAGCAGCCAGCCGTATCTTAGTTGTGCGCCCTGACGTTTTAGAAGTCTGGACAGAGATGCTGTTGCCACAGACCCACTCACTGCTGTGGTGAGTATTCAGTGCACACCCTGTCCGTTAGGCACCACATTATAGCCAAGGGATGTATGAACAAATGTCATCTGTGCTCCCAAAGGGTTCACAGTCAAGAGGAAAGAGCCTCTACGATTAAACGTGCTCAAACATGTAATGACTACAGTCTCCCTGCATATGCCCAGGGCAGCAGAAGAAAGAATGGTCAACTCCCCCAGGGTGGTGGTGGGGGAATGCTGCTCACGAAGGCTTTATATGACAGAAAGTGCTTAAATTAGTCTTGAAGGACAACTCCTCTCAGATCAGGCCAACAGAGGCTGTTAGAGATGAAGGCAGTGGGAGGCAAGGGCATCTGAGGCTAAGGAAGCATGAGGAGGAGAGGCAGAGAAACATGCCAGCACAGCGTGTATGGAAACGCAAACAGTTCAGCATGGCTGAAACCAAGAGCAGACAGAGTCAGGGAGAGCTGGGGAAGGAGGGGGAGTGGGAAGGCAGCGCACTGAGAGAGAAGGTACAGAGGCAGGCAAGCGTCAGTGTCCAGAAGACCTTGTACACCCTGTGCGGCAGACCCTACTGGTGCTCCTCCGATACCCGTTCCCCACTCTCTACAGTAACTGAGCTTTCCCACTTTCAGCTGGAAGAAGGCTGGCCAGACTAAAGACTCTCGTTTTCAAACTCTCCAGCGGCCACAACTTGTAGTCACGTTCTGGCCAGTGGGCTGAGAACGAAAATGACTTACACTTCCTCCAGGCACATCCTCCTCTTCACCGCCTCCTTTTCGTGCTGGCTCTAACATGGCAGGAACACCATCTCGGCCCGCATGGTTGAGGGCAACATACCAAGGGATGGTAAAGTAACAAACCAGAAGGAACGTGGATTCCTGAGCCTGTAGAGCCATCACGTAAGTCCTGAGAGAGCATAAACCTCTAACTTGTTAAGACTATGTGACTTTGGATTTCTGTTATAATGGATGAATTCATTATGCTGGGTAAGAATTGCAAATTACCTTGTAAGCACTTAGAGCCACTAACTAGGACCTGATTTTTTAAAGGTTGCTCTAGCAGAAAAGTAGCATATGGATAGGTGAGAAAGATTTATCGTAGATTGTTTCCACAATCTGGGTAAGTGAAGATGAAGCCCCCGGTCCAAGGCGGTGACCGATAGGAAAATGTAGAGGAGGAAACAAAAGCAAGAGATGTGAGGGAAGTTACAGCGGACAGAGTTTTTGAAAAGATTCCCGTGAGATTTTTCCCTGACTGGCGTGGCTCGGCTGGTTGGGCCATGCACCACAAAGCAAGGAGTTGCCAGTCTGATTCCTGGTCAGGACACATGCCTGGGTTACGGGGCAGTCCCAGACTGGGGTGTAATCAAGTGGCAACTAATAGATGTTTCTCTTCTTCTCCATCTCCCTCCTTTCCCCTCTCTCTAAAAAATAAATAAAATCTTAAAAAAAATTTTCCTATAAGATTTTATTTGAGCCAAATTGAGGACAATTGCAGGGAAGCAAGATATCAAATGTTCCTAAAGCAGACAGACTTTTCCCATAGGTGAGATTTAAATGACAACAGAAAGGGGAGAATTTAGTGCCATTCCAAGGTTCCCAGCGTAGATGACTGTGCTTTTGTTTCACTTATTTGGAAAAATCATGGGAGGGTAATAAATTCAGTCTCAGCAAAATTTTTACTTCCTATCCCCGTGACATTAGTGTTGCTGGTCTAGAAGCCTTAGCTCCAAAGGGGGGAATGCTCCCACCGGGGACACAACAATGACTCCATCAGTCTCGAGCTGAGACTGCCACCTGGCCACTCTGGGTTCTGAGTCAACATGCAAAGAAGGGAGTCACTGAGCTGGCCTGCGACCACCAGTCCTGACTTGCAAGGGCAAACTGGGTTACTACTACACAATGAAGGCGAGGCGGAGTCGGGCCTGGACGGCAGATCCTCTCGCACACCGTAGTACTTCCGTGTCCTGCAATTACAGTCAACAGAAAACTACAGTAACGCAATTAGGCAGGATTGAGAATAGCCCAGACCTTTCAAGAATGAAGGTTTGGGTGACCCACCAGGCAAGGGACCGGGACCAGCCTCAGGTGCTTGCTGAGAGCAAAGGGAATACTGAAAGGGTAGTGAAAGAAGGTAGTTATAAACACTAACCAACCATGATTACATGATCAGTTGTAGGAGTAAGGACTGTGACAGATGAGTATTTCTTCCTTAATTTGATATTATATGCTTAAATACATACATATACTAGTTAAATATATTTTTTAAAGATTTGTTTATTTTTAGAGATGGGAAGAGAGGGAGAAAGAGAGGGAAGGAAACATCAATGTGTGGCTGCCTCTTGAACACCCCTACTGGGACCGTGGCCTGCAGCCCAAGCACGTGCCCTGGCTGCGAATTGAATCTGTGACCCTTCAGTTTGCAGCCCAGTACTCAATCCCCTGAGCCACACCAGCCAGGGCTAGTCAAATATTTTTTGTTAATTTTTCTTCCTTATTATCTATCGTAAGATACACTAATAATTGTTACCTTTCTATATCATAATTTGTTATAAAATATCAGAGGAAATATGAACCAGCTAGAAGAAGGATGAAGATATCCCAAAGATTAAATAAAAGGGACTTATATCCTCTTCTGGGGAAAGGGTTAGAATGTTTTTGGTTATCCAGGGATATTTCACGGGTGCAGAAGTGTTCCTCGTGACCCACCCTAATCAGAAACACATAAGAGAACTCTGGGAAATGTACGTCCGCCTAGCCAAGGTGACATTTTATAGAGTTGTAACAAAAAACACATAAACCCACTAAAAACAGAGAAAAGGGGGCCATGAGCCGATGATTATTTTGTTTCTAAATTCTGAAAGACACAGAACACACACGAGGGGCGGGGACACAGGGATGAGGAAGAAGCTGCAGTTTCCAGTGCTGGTAACGGAAGGTGGGACCGGCCTGCCTACAGAAACCCAGGGCGGTCAAGATTCTGTCACCAGGGATGCTGGGGAAGGATAAGAGTAAGACTTGGGGGCTAAAAACATGTAAATTAAAATCTACATTCAGAACCATTAACCAGCCTTTCCCGAGGTTGAATGTCTCTAAATTCCGGAATGTGAGGTCCCCTAACATTAGCAGTTCTTTGCCCTGCCACCAGCAGCAAAGCTCCCAATCAGCCTGTCAGTGTCTCCCACTCTCCAACACAGATGGACCACCGAGATCACTAGGCAGTTGAGGAAAGTCCCCAAAATGAAATAAAGGGACCAAAGGTAAACCGTACACAAGTCTGGAGAAAACAGAGGTAATGCAGAAAACAGAAGAGACTCTAAACACACACACACACACACACACACACACACACACACACACGTGCACACACATCAAGAACTGCTATATGTAAAAGGAATCAGAACCAGAAGAACTGTAAAAAGTTTTTAAATTCTCAAAATAAAAAATGCAATAAAATGACTAAAAGTATCTCACAAAGTACAACAAAATGAGAAAAAGACAAATATAATCAATCCAGCAGGTTGAAAATTCTAATTAGTTCCAGAAAGAGAAAAACAGAAAAGACAAAAAAAATTCAAGAAGAAATAGCACAAAGAAATTTCTCAGAGTTGAGGTTCTAATCTCCAGACAGAAAGGACCCTGCTCAATCAGTATCCAGCACAATTAACAAAACAAACAAACCAACACACCACTGAAATCTGAGAACACCAGAAATTTAAAAAAAAGTTTCTGGAAGTAGAGAGAAGCCGTCTAAAAAAGAATTGGAATAGCACAATAGCTGCATTAGGTGACAGAAGAAAATAGAACAGTGACCTAAAACTGTGAGGAACAATTATGTTCGACTTCAAATTCCACATCCAAAGGATAAGTGTGAGTTCAGAATAAAGACATTTGCAAACATGCAAGGACTCAGAGAGTTTACCCTCAATATACAGTTTCTTAGTAAATGACCCAGGGAGAGGAGGCACTAACCCACAAACAGGAAGCCACAAGTTTCAATAAACAGTGTGTCCAAATCCAGGAGCACAGTCAAGGGAAACAGGAGAGCAACATCTTCAGAGCGACCAACCAGCCAATCCGCCAACCAGTCCAGGCAAAGGCAAGAACATGCATGCACTTGGGACAGAGGTCTCCTCGAGACAGACAGTGTTTTCGGACCTGGGGTTGAAGGATTATTTGAAAGGTTTTTCAAAAAGACAACTGTTAATTCTGAAAAAGTTATTACATTAAAAGAAAACGAAATCATAGTACACTGCCCATCTCTACAACAATCAACACTGTTTACTGATGTATCAAAATAGATATAAAGATATTGGGTAGATGGGGTTAGAGAGTAATCTAAGAACTAAATAAACCTTTACCAGTACAGGAAGTACACATATAATATCTAAAAAGTGTAAGTCAAGAAAGCTGCAGCATATTCTTTAGGGATATAAAGGTAACTACCAAAAGAAAAGCTAAAGAATAAAAGATGTAATCAGGAATCACATATAAGGTGACTTGGAACAGCGGATGGCTGTTTTATTTTTCTTTCTTTTTTTTTAACTATGTGTATGTATCACGTTGATAAAATGTAAAAATGTGTTTCGTTTAAGAATGCAGAGAGAAGATTAGCCCCAACCAGGAAACAGGCTTCTTCTGAGATTACAAGGAAGATAGGGCCCTGGTCAGGTAGTTCAGTTGGTTACAGCATCGTCCCACTAAGTCAAGGTTGTAGGTTTGATCCCAGGTCAGGGCACATGCAAGAATCAACCAATGAATGTGTAAATAGGCGGAACAACAAACTGATGTCTCTTCTGTCTGCCTGCCTTGCCCCTTCTACCCCGCCCCCCTTCTCTCTCTTAAATCGACAAACATATCCTCGAGTGAGGATTAAAAGAAAGGAAGATGAGGATGGTAAGGTAAAGGTAGGAAGTGAGTGGGCCTGAAAGCCCTGATTTCCTCTGTGAGGCAAGACTCTGAATTAAAGCTACAAAGCAAAATACAGATGTTTGCTGAGGCCCAGAGAGCGGCACTAGGGAAGATGTTCACATCCGAAATCGTGAAGGCTCAGCACAGCCACTGCTGGGCAGGGAAAGAAAGGCAGCTGGCTGGAGACTCGTCAGAGGCTACGACACAACGCTAAGCATGGAGACCACACCTTTACAAACAGCGAAACGACACTGCTTCAGAGCTTTCGATGGTTTGGTTCCTTGAAGTTACATTTATTAATTCGAAGTGCCTGGAGTAACATCTTAAATTATTAGAACTATATAAAACCCTCTGCCTTGTACTCGAGTCAGCACTATTAATTCACGTAAGTGATAAGACTACCCCCCATGTCCAAGAGTCAACAAAGACCCGCTGTCAATCGCTAGTGTCAATCGCTGTGTATCACTAGCGACACACTTCTGAGTGTGAATGAGATGCCTTCCTAACAACTACGAATGCCTTGGAACTTTACCCGTCACTGAGACATTCCGGCATAAGCAAAGCCAACTCACTGTCAGGGACTGTGTTAGTGCTGGAGATAAAACTGATACAAACCTCAGGGAGTTCACAGTCCACAGGAAGAGTGAGACAAGCAAAGCAACGATTAGAACACAATTTAATAAATAGGGGACATGCTGGTCTTGCTCATAAGGTATCCCCACTATCCGACTCACTGAAGGATCTCTGCATACAATTACTAAAGTGCAGCCCCGGGGGGCAGGAGAGACAGGGATTAGTGAAACAAACAAGGAACAGGAAAGGGGTTCCAGACCAGAGAAGAGCCTGTGTAAAGG
This sequence comes from Tonatia bakeri, assembly GCA_004024845.1. NCBI lineage: Eukaryota > Metazoa > Chordata > Mammalia > Chiroptera > Phyllostomidae > Tonatia > Tonatia bakeri. The sequence continues at coordinate 41 of PVIA01009974.1, read as the reverse complement.
CCAGAGGCGAGGCTGAGGGAGGGGCACTGACGCGTGTGTGG
>PVIA01009973.1:0-55822 GCA_004024845.1 Tonatia bakeri | reverse complement strand
ACACTGCATTAGGGGACAGGCAGGAAGTGGCCAGAGGAGAGAGAAGAGGGAATTTTAGGGGAAAAGGGGAAGGGTTTGCAGGAACAAAGTTAAAAGACACATGGATAAAACTAGGGGGAGGGTGGTAATGGGAGGGAAGATGGGAGGGGGGTGGGGGGCTTGATTGGGAGTAAAGGGGAGAAAAATGTACTTAAAATAAAAAAATTTAAAAAAAAGAAAGCTTACATAGTCATTTTTATGTAAAAGCCAAATATAAATTAGACTATTCCATTTTAACCTTTGTGATTATTTGTACGAACAGACCATTTCCAGCTAATTTTAGGGCCTTGCTGCCATCTATGGGTAAGACTAGAGTATTACAGTTTGAATCAACACCAATCTACACCAGCAAGTTATTTAGTAGAGAACGTCAGCAGTAGCTAGAGTTTCAAACATTTTAGATCAGTTTGATTCAGTTCAAACAATATTTATTTTCAATACTAAACACCGAGTTAGGCACTGAGCAGTTGGGGGTAAATAAGCAAGGCTTTGATCTTCACGGAGCTTATAGTCAAATACATGAGATAGACGTAGAAACATAATTTCAGTAGAGAACTGATTTCTGACTTCTGGCTTCCAAAACTGTTAGAGCAATTTGTTGCTTAAAAAGGGAAGAGGGAAAATAGAGTAGAAAGTCTATAAAGTTTATAAAAACATCAGCCTCATACTCTGAAAGCTCGACATCTACAACCTGAAGAATGGGGAAGCACCACCTCTATCACAGGTGGGTTTTCTCCTATGATAAAAACCTGAAAAAAAATTACTTGGAAGCTCTGTTGACTGTGAAACCTCAGTGAACTAAGACAGTGATTTTCAAGCCTTTTAATATAATGGCACACATAAGGTAGTTGCTAGAATTCTGCAGCACACCAAAAAATACACTTTTTGCCAATCTGACAAAAATAGGTATAATTTTGATTCATTCACACCAGATGTCTATTGTGTTGGCTGTTGTCATTTTTTACATTTGACAACCTAAGGAAAAAGAGGTCAGTGCCCCTGACTAAACATCAGGTATTTAATGTTTTAAAAATTCTTTCAGCACACTGGTTGAAAACTGAAGTAAGAAAAGAAAATTATCAAAACAGGCAAAGGGGGATGCTAAATCAGAGCTTTGAATCTGCCTTTTGCCAAGGTGCCCTTTCACAGTTACTGCTCCACCTGCAGCCCACAGAGCATTCCCTGCACGCTCAGATCCCAGGGGAGGGAGAGGGGCATGTGAAGGCACAAAGATCCAGGGTGATGTGCAGGTTTGATTCAGGTTTAGAGCAGCCAACTCCTGAACATCCATGTGAACAGCAAGACATCTGATGTTTTGCTCTCTTTAATATAATTTTGATTAATCTCTTTCTAGGGTAACTACTGGTCTTTAACTGATGATGCATATTATCTTATCAAAGTTTTATATATTATAACTCCTAACAGTGATTCCAGAATATAGATGGTTGAAATACAAATCTTATTAATACCTTATTTCTACTTTAGTGGCCCTCCCAGAATTAGGTTGTGTAAGTATTGTATTTTAAATAAATAAAGTGTGGCATGATTACTTTGGCCATAATAGAAGTTTGACAGGACCAGCTGGAGATACTTAAAAAATTACAGCCTATTTCTACATGTTATCACATGTACTAAAATCTATAAAAGTAAGCTAATATTTACTTTAATAACTGATAATTGGTCTTAAAATAACAGAAAAACACAAAAAACAACAAAAAGTTATTAGTGTTTTACCCTTCATTTTCTTTAAGAATTTTTCTCATTTTTAAAATATGCTTAATCTTTTATAGATGAGTCCAATGTAATTTAGTTGAGTTCCCACCTAAACTCAGTAAGATTTGTATTGACTTAGTAATGATTTTACAGACAAAGTTAGGAGAGTTGATTTTTTAATGTTCCTCTATATCCACAGAAAGGCATACATGTATATTTAATTACGCCTTTTTAAAATATAGTCATTAGACTCCCCTTCATCCTCATGCTGCATATTTACTTATAGACTTGTTTTTAGGCACTCTACTTTGTCAGTAACTATGAAAATATATTTTTGAGATGTTAATCTTTGCTTTTTCTTTTTCCTTCCTTTCTTTCCTTTAATTAGTCTCTCAAGGTCTAAGTTGAGGAAAGAGAATATTTGGACAGTGAATAAATAACTTGGGGAGAAAAATGACAAAGGCAGTATGTTCCCCTTCACCTGTCACACTACACAAACACAAAGACACATGGGCACACACCAATGAGAATCCTCTAGATCTGGGAAAGGGAGAAGAGAGATAGATAGGGGAGAGTCTTTAACAGCATGACTCAGGGCAGGTCTATGCAGAAAGAATAAGATCAGCCCTGAAGAAAGTGTCCAAACAGCTGTGAAGTAGCAGCAAGCTGAGAAAGCCTCAGTCCATGATGACCAAGGCCATGCCTGCTGCAGGGGTGGGCAGGAGAGCAGAGCCCCAACCCTGACAAAGCCTCATCACCACCATGTAGGATCCCACTGCCTGACAACACGGGGCATTCTACCCACAAAAAACACAAGCACTCTGATGTCTTCCAAAGAACCCCTATGTCAACCACATGCATGTACACACACACTAATGGCCATTTTGTCATATGGATGATAGGAGTCTTCATTTAACCTCACCGCCCTCTAAGCCCCATTATTGGGTGACTCGTTAGAAATTAGGCATGGTGCCATGTCTCTCACTGTGTTGTTTCAGGTAAGAATAATACATCAATCCTCCACTTGATGCTCTTTATTTTTACTGAATTCTGTAAGTTATTCAAAATTTATAGTTGTGTGCACTATCTTGGAATTTGGCATTTATTTGCTCCATATTGTACTAAATTTGGGATGTATTTGTCAGAGGTTGATATTTAGGAATGAGGTGATTTGTGGGCTAGATTTTTTAAATTTTGTGACTTTTTAATGTCAGTACATAATAGTAAGTAAACCAGAAGTATACAGGGACACATGAGTACAAAGTAATCTCTGTCACAGCACCCTCATCAAGAGAAAGAGTACTGGCAGGAATCCTGCTCAAACTCCTCACCCCTGGCAGAGCTGGAAAGCTCAACTACTGCTAAGACTTTGGTTTATGGGTATGAATCACCCACGGGGCTGCTTTCTAATTCTTTTTTGCTTTCTCCGTTTAAAATAACATAATTTCCATACACTGAATGTACCCTCTTTGTGTACAGTTCTGAGAGTTTTCATAAATAGAATTAGTGTGCACCTACCTCTATAAGCAAGCTATAGAACAGATATCTCCCCCCAGATATCCCTCCTTGTCCATTTGAAATCAACAACTGTCTCTACCCACAGTCCCTGGCAACTACTTCTCTGTTCTCTGACCAGAGAGTATTGCCTTGCAATAATGACATATAAGTGGAATGATACAGTGTGCAGCCACGTAAGTATGTCTACTTTCACGTAGCATAGTGCAGCTGAGAGTGATTCTTATAAAAATGCCCTATTTGCTTTACAGCTCTAGTACTGCCTGTTCAGCAACATTTTGTTTTCCAGACACAGCCTGCCAATGTCACTTATTTACAAGAAATAAGTCATACTTAACACTGGGGAGAGACATATAAACTTTATTAAACAGCTTGACAATTACTCTTCAGGGGTAAATGAAGATTAATGGGTGCAGAAATAAGGGGGTGTGGAGAGCAATGAACGTGACCCTCTGGAGATAACTGACTTTTCTTGGCACGGGATTTATAACCCCTTTAACATGGGATGTATTGCAGCTGAATCACGATGAGGAGCATTCTAGTAAGAAATAGTGGGAAAGGCAGTGCAGGCAAAGGAAACGGTGTAAACAAGGATACGGTAGTGTGAGCACATGTGGTACATCTTGATATCACCATGCAATGCCATGTAGTTACAGAAAGGGGTGTGAATCAATCTCAATTTCCTAATCCAAATACAAGATGCTTTACAATGCCACCGAGCTGTGTCATGCTAAGCAAGTGTAACCAGAACGAATACACTGTACTGGGACTTGAAAAACAATGCTAGACAGATTCTTGAGAATATGAGTAAATTAACTGAGTGTTTTGTTGATCTGATAGGCAACTGGAGCCAATTGGTAATGACTGAACATCAACTTCAGTTTTGTATTTTGTTTTTTAAACAGTGAGGGGGGGAAATTAGAGGACAAAGCAGTTGTTTGAGGCAGCTTATTTGGTGCCCTCATGCACCGAAGCCAGTTCTCTGTTGGGGTTGCAGAAGCAACTCTGTCTTTTGAGACCAGTAATGGGCCATATTCCTAACTCTCTCAGGAACCTACTGAATAACTGCCCGCTCAAACCCTTGACCTACCTTTGCTTATCAGCATAATTCATACTTTTACTATATTCAATTTAATCTGACAAGTACTTTTTAAGTGTCATTAGTGTCTCAGTCACACTCTGGGGGACAGATAACATGTTGGTGCAGACAGTCTTTCCTTTCAAGGACCTCGCAGTCTGGTGGGGTAGACAGATGGGGAATGGGAACTTTGTACAGTCGTGGGTAGAGACGGGAGCTGTGAGAATGCTGACTACACGGAGCTACGGGAATCCTCCGTGCACAGGCAACCTCACGCCTGTGCTGGGAACAGGGCTGGCGGAAGGGTGCGCTGGCAGGGCTCCCAGACCTGTGGACCCCGGTTGCGGGAGGAGTCACGGACAGAGCCGTGCATTGGCCATCACTGTCCACGAAAAGGGCTGGCTGAGCCAGAGGGAGGACAAGCAGCCAGCCGAAAGGGTAGACAGAGAAGTGTGGGCATGGCCTGATTCTCCCTGTCCCCGCTGTCCGAACTCTGAGACGCCCGGACTCCTGCCAGCCGCTGTAGCGTGACTGCCCGAGCCAGGGCGCTGGCGCTGGCGCTGCAGACACCTGCGGCCGAGAGCAAGGCTGGAGACAGAGGGGGCTGGCGAGTGGGGGACAGGGACGCCCCTAGTGTGGAGGTGGGAAGCTCTGACTCAGATGACAGGAGGAGTGTCGCTGGGCATCTTTATATCTGGATGTGATGATTGGTCCTGATCCGAGGCCACCCCACCTGACTCCTCCTGCCTTACAACGTCACTTTGCTTCCAGTGGTTTTAGTTGTTTTCATGCTGGTGGTTGTTGCCTTCTCCCATAAATCATGTTTTTTGTTGACATTCTGCTCCTTCGAGTCCCTTTAATAGTCTTGAAGAAACTTCTGCTAGATCCTGCCAGGCAGCCTAACAGCAAGGAAATTCTAATTAGCAAAAAGGATAATCTAAGTGCTCACCAATGAATGAATGGATCAAAAAACTATGGTACATTTACACAATGGAATTCTATGCAGCAGAAAGAAAGAAGGAGCTCCTACCCTTCACAACAGCATGGATGGATCTGGAGAGCATTATGCTAAGTGAAATAAGCCAGGCGGTGAAAAGCAAATACCATATGATCTCACTTTTAACTGGAACCTAATCAACAAAACAAACAAGCAAGCAAAATAGAACCAAAGACATTGAAATTAAGAACAAACTGACAGTAACCAGAGGGGAGAGGGGAGAGGATAAAGGGGGAAAATGGTGAAGGATTTACAGGAACAGCTATAAAGGACACATGGACAAAAACAAGGGGTGGAAACAGGGGGAGGGAGGTAGGGAAGGCTAGGCTGGTGGGAAGGGGTGGGTGTTGGGGAGGGGTGGGGGGAAAAGGCAGAAAACTATACTTGAACAACAATAAAATTCAAAAGTATTCAATAAAAATAAAAATATAAAAAAGATAATCAACTAATTCTGTTACAATCCCTTTTGCTACCATATATTAGATACTTATTGAAGGAAGACCCCCTATGCTCAACTCCTTTAATCTAGGCAAAGAAAACATAGCTAATATACAGTGCAGTTAAAACAGAAACAAGCAAACAAAAAACAAACAACAATAGTTTTCATTAGTTGTTCCTCCCTACTGTTCAGTATTCATACAAACAGAAAATTAAAGGAAAGGTAGTTTGTTCTTATTTTCCAAGTACCTAAATGTTTTACAAAAACTAAATCTGTCTTTAGTGTTTGCTATCGACCACATATCTGCTTTTCAGCCTTCACAGAAATAGTACTGGCATCTCTCTAAGACAAATATTGTTACTTACGTGGTCCTAAGTAAAGTAGATAATATTTTCATGTTTCATCGAGTAGAGATACAAGCAGAAGTGAGAGCAAATTAATGTTTATTGAACATCTTTTATATTTAGGAAGCATCATAGGAGCATAAAATATTTAATCCTCAAACTGGAAGACAGTTACAGTTGAATTATGATAGAGTCATTTACAAGTCATTAGCACCAGAAATGTAGAAGATTTACCTTTGAGATGTGGTATTGGAACATCTTAGTTGTATAGTGCATGCAAGTAATAATGGAGTCAAAGACTTTTTGTACTTCAATAGTTACTAATGTTATCATAACATTATAACTGATATTTTATTTTAATATCAAAATAAAATAATGCCCTGGCTGGTGTAGCTCAGTGGATTGAGCGCGGGCTGCGAACCAGGCATCGCAGGTTCGATTCCCAGTCAGGGCACATGCCTAGGTTGCAGGCCATGTCTCCCAGCAACCGCACATTGATGTTTCTCTCTCTCTCTGTCTCTCGCCCTCCCTTCCCTCTCTAAAAATAAATAAATAAAATCTTTAAAAAAAATAATAAAATAATAAAGGTAATGGTCAATTTCCATTGAAATCCCAAATCATACCATTATGAAAACCTTTGTATGGGAAAAAAGGTTCATCTGGCTCTCCCAAAGAAGAAGCAGTATGGAATAATTAGCTATAAGTCAAAATAGGAGGAGTTACTTAGTCAACATATTTCTAATCATTAGACACATTTTGAGTACATATGGCAGGCACCTGACAACAATAGCAAAAAAGGTAGGAATGAGAAAAAAAGAGTAACGATATCATAAGGACCAAAAAGTAATAAAATATAGTTTAAATCCTATTAAGGAATGCTATAATCTCTAAGATAAACATTAAAGGAGCAGAAAAAGTATGTGTTACCCCAAACTCATAGAGAAGGGAAATTTTGAAAAAGAACAAGCAAAACAAACAAAAAAACCCCAACAAACTAAAACAAAAAAAAAGATTAACTAAAAAAAAGCAATAAAAAGTGCAAAAATCAGGAAAAAATAAAAGATGAAAAATAGCAAACAAATAGTAATTTGATAGATTGAAACAAAAATGTATCTGCAGCTTCATTACATGTAAGTGGTATAAGTACAGAATAAGAAAAAGATTGCCAGGCAATAACCTACATATTTATTAATAAATAATGGATAATTAAATTATGGTCAATTTGCCCAATAGAATTCTATCCTTCTAATGCATTACTATGGGTAAAGTTTACCAATATAATGTTGAGAGAAGCAAGACTGTATTATGTACACAATGAGTCACTCCATTTGAATAAAGTTCAAAATCACAAAATAAGTAATGTACAGAGAGAAAAAATTGGAAGAGTCATTTAACTTTGGCAGGGTAATGACTGAGGAAGGCATGAGGGAGGCTTCTGGGAGGTGACAATGTTGTAAATTTCAACTGGGTGGCTGTATGCTTATTTGATAAAATTCATCAAGGTGTATATTCAAAATTTGTATACTTTAGGCATACTTAATAGAAATGTTTATAAAAATAGAAATTATCAACACAGGCTAACAAGAAATTTGTTTTGTTTTGCATTTTATTTTAAATAGTAGCAGAGTATGGTGTTGTGGAAAATGCTGAATAAGGAGCCAAAAATTCTGTCTTCTAATGTTCGTTCTGTCATTTACTGATTGTCCCCTCTTGGGTGTGTCACTTAACCTCCCAGAGTTTCATTATCTATCTGTATCTATAAAAGGAGTAATACAAATACAAACTTAACGATACCTCGGGACCTGCCCTCATTTGCTGGATATGAGAATTAATACGAACATATTTTATGAAGTTCTCCTGAAGCTAGAGTGCTCCTTGCAAGTATATTAGTTAGAACTCTCCAAAGAAAGAGAACCAGAAGAGAACAAAATTGATTTTTTTTTAACAGTGAAAAGCTGACACACTTTGAGGGGAAAAGAGCTAGCCAAAAGATGTTCTGCCCACGTTGAAGGTTATGGTAAAGTCAGTGAGATACAGTAGACTTTCCTGAAAGAGAACAGAAGGCTGAGTCCTCTAAATTTGTATTTAATGGAATGATGATGGCTTATGTTCAAGGACAAATATTGTCACTCCAAAAGGCATCAAAATTCCTTCAATTGCAAGTGATGGTGCCCTAATGTCTCCGTATCTCAGGAACAGGAAACGCTCCATCAGTCCAGGTAATTCTGTTACTCCTTGTGCCTGGAACGCTGCGTTATGGTAGGACACTAAAGACAAGGAAGGCTGGAGAGCAGCTGCTCTGAAGAGTCCTGCAGCTGATCTGTGGACAGAGGTCATGGGGAGCCACCGAAGAGTTTGAAGAGGCATGGAGGCACGAATGAAGACCAGGAGGTGAGTTGATGTACTCATCGACCTGGTCTTCTTCTCAGCCCTTGCAATGATTTCATGAGCGTCCAACCCCACCATTTTGACGTACGTGTCTCAGCGTCATGTTGTCTGCCCTGTAATTTGACTGACAGAGCCTTCTTACTATTTCTAAGTCTCCCATTATGTTCATGTTTCAGCCACAGTACTCGAGACATTGTGGCCTCTATAAATACTTATTTAAATGAAAAATGCAATAAATATTACTATTAGATATTTCAATTTCTTAGGAATGTTTAGTTTAATCAGAAAATTATAAAACACAACTGTGCTCCCAGCTGGATACTTACTCTGTTGTTTTGAAGATTATCATTAGAAATAATTCATGCTGGTTCATAAAATAAGCTGACCGTGGTTTATTTTACTTTTTTATTGTTTCTATTTTACTTATTTTTAAATTGAGCTACTTATTTTATATCATTATTAATTAATTAATTATTTTTTGTGGACAGCTGTTTAAATAATCAGGTTTAAAGAAGATCATAAGAAAGATCTTTCTGCCAAGGATTTCCAGAGCGCTTCATGTTTTATATCCTGGTTCTATCAGTGTGCTATACACGTGATTTAAAAAAAAGAAACCTGAATATAGGGATTAGTTTTTTTAACCTTTTTTCATTTAATTTAGATATTGTCCTCTATCATCTACAAAGGCTCTTTATTACAGTGCTTTAGTGGTACCTGCCTATTCACTGCCTGAATTTGAAACTGCCACTCATAGAAACAACTGTGGCTCTAAGAAATAACAGACAGGAAATTCAATATCCTGAAGCAAGACTGGGGATTTTCACTGGCAGTTAAAGGGGAAGAAAGAGGTCTTTTCAAAGGCTTCAGATTATTGTAAGTCTCTCATTAAAACCATTGTTGAACATGGCAATTTACAAGAAGCCCCATTTCCTCAAGATGTTAATTTTTCAGCCTCCTTTTGTAGTGAATTATATTCATCTGTTTGCTTCTTTTGAGTCGCAGTTTCTTTCTCATCCAGACGAAGTGCCATGACATGAAAGGTAAAACTGAGGTACACAATGTGTGGCTGTCACCTAGCAGGTAGGCCCCCGTGTGTGACCTAGCTGCACATAGATTGTCAGTACATGTGTGGAGAGCTCCAGTCTCACCGCACCCCTCTTAGCAAACTACACACTCACTCCATTGTTTTTTCCTGATTGAAGACTAATATAACTAAACATTTCTGATTTGGTTAATAATTTTTAAAGATATTTATTCTATAGATCCAGAAAGACGAAAATGTATACATGTGCATAATCATGCTTACCAAATGAAACTCATCAGTCCTGTATGTGTTCAATACCACATATCAAACTTTTCTTTACAATCTAAAATTTAATAATAGTTGCATTTATCAAGTGATTACTATACGCCAGGAATGGGTTAAGTGCTCTCCATTCACTACCTTGTTTAATCCTCACCACCACCCTATGAGGATGCATTTATCCCTTTGCGTTGCAAAGGAGAACACGGAGACATAACAGGGTCCAGGGTGGGGATTTCTGGAACAGATCTGCCTAGCCACAGAATCTGCATTTCTAACTGCTGCATGGTCCATCAGTCCAGCTCTCTTCCCAGATCAGGAACATTATGTCAGTGAAAGTGCATTTCACTGGTGCATGGGGCTCCAGGACTCCCATTCCCTCTTTAGTCAAAGCCTGTGATGCATTCTATTTTCTTGGAATACATTGTCATAAATAAGCTTATAAACCTTTGATCTAGATGACTTCTCCAGCTCTAATTAGGTTATTCAAATATAACTAGAATGTCTTTTACTATTTTTATTATTATGCAGGTAAGAAAACTCAGAAATTTTAATAAAATGTTTCAACAAAACAAAAAGTAAGATCATGTATTTAAACGTTAAAAAGAAAAATTCATCATGTGCAGGACAAGTAGATAATACATGTAATCTTTCAACTCTCTGTGAAGGGATCTGCAAACGATGGCCCACAGGAGAGATCTGACTACTGACTGTTTTGGGGACAGCTTTACTCTGATACAGCCACCCCCAGCCATGCACATAGTGTCTATGCACACTTTCATTCTACAAAGTACACGAAAGCCTTGGCTTTTGTTTTCATGTTCTAAGCAGCATTTGGAGCCTGAAAGGGTTGCTAACAGACAAATCATTGGTGAGGAAAAGCAGCTGAAAATTTCAGAAATGAGGACAATGTTTCCAGGTGCAATGTTTATAAGATTATGAGAACATTTTAGAGGTCGACTTCACAACTCATTGTCTCAGTTTCATGCAAACAAATCTTTAAGAGGTTTCACTTTACTCCATCTTATATTAAATAGCATAGCTTGTGATTTTTGAGGTATTTTTAAAAAAATTATGGCTTAAGGTATGAAATTTTTCCAATAAAGTTTCAAAATTAAGTCATGGAAATAAGAGACCTAATTTTTTTTTTTTTTTTTTTTTTTTTTTTTTTTACTTTGAGGGTGCATCTCTTAAAGCTGGGGACAGTGAAACAAGGAAGGGCCTAACACAGAAGAAGCAACAGGAGAGCCCAGGCTGGGCTGCCTGAGCTCACTGGGAAGCTCACTGAGACAGATTCAGGTGGTGAGCCCTGGATGAACTGCTGCTGCCCATTGGTCCCTCATCTGCAAGTCTTGTGCGGATCCTGAGTTTACAGGATGCATGCGTGTGGGGGGAGTGGAGTGGAGAGAAAGGCAAATGGTGTGGGCATGCTCACTAGAGGGAGAGCACATCAAGATATAATTTTTTTATCAAGCATTTTCTCAGGGATTTTCATTTTGGAGGACAATAAATAAAAGCCAAGAACACACATATGATATACAAATTTATTTTCCTTCTTAAAGCAAGTTTGTTTGGAAAACAATAATGACATTTTTTTCAAAATGAAACAAAGACTTATCATATGACCCAGCAACTTCATTTCTAGACCTCGGCCCAAAATAATGAACATATGAGGTCTGTCGAGAAAAAGTCCAACCATTGTTAATATAACAAGAATGGTTTGCACGACATTGATGTAAACTGGCAGCCAAACAGAGTGGAATGGAATTTGCACATGCGAACAATGATGACTTCAAGGTACTAGTCAGCAGGAGTGGAAGACTCCATTGAGTGAGCATGTGTACTGTGTGGCCATCAGATTCAAACTTACTATGCAAATAGAGCAACAAATCTGCATCAAATTTTGCATTAAGCTTGAATATTCCTGTGTGGAACCTATTCCAATGTTTCACAAGACTGCAGCTTTGGGCAATTGGTGACTGGCAGCTTCATCACAACACACCCGCTCATACATCATGTCTCATGCAGAGTTTTTTGGCAAAACATCAAATCACCCAGGTGACTTAGACCCTTTCAGACTAGATTTGGTGCCCTGCAACATCTGGCTTATCCCAAAACTAAAATCACCTTTAAAAGGGAAGAGATTTCAGACCATTGATGAGATTCAGAAAAATACAACAGGACAGCTGATGGTGACTGGGAGAACTGTGTGAGGTCCCAAGGTACCTACTTGGAAGGGAACTGAGGTGTCATTGTTCTACGCACAATGTTTCTTGTATCTTCTTTAACAAATGTCTCTATTTTTCATATTACGTGGCTGGACACCTTCTGGACAGACCTTGTAAATGTACACACCAAGGCATAAACTCAGATGTTCGTGGCAGCATTATTCACAGTGACCAAAAAGCGGAAATCACCCAAAGTGCCCATCAATTGATGAATGGGTAAGCAAAATATTATGTATCCATACAATGGATTATTTGCTGATGAAAAAGAATAAAGTACTGATAAAGCTACAACATGAATAATTGAAGAACACATATGTTTCCATTTGGATGGATTGTCCCCAAAAGACAAATATATAGAGACATAAAGGAAATTAGTTATTGCTTAAGATTGGAGGTTGGAGTGGAAAGAGATTGTAAGTTAGAATCAGTTTTCTCTTTACAGTATTGAAAATGTTCTAAAATTAGATTGTGTTAATGTTTGTACAACTCTATAAATATGCTAACATTCAGTGAATTATACACTAAAGATAGGTAAATTTTATGTTATGCAAATTACATCTCAAGAACACTATTTTAGAAAATGAGCTTGCAGCTTGTAAAATTTTGTCTTATTTCAAATTGAATCAGGGTGGGTGTTTGGGATGGTTGGACAAAATCTAAATTTACTGACATCCACGAGGTTGTTTTGTAAATCTAACTACTCCTGTTGTAAGCAATAAAATTACTGCTCCAATAGTATCAAACATGCCTACTATAGTTATAGAATTTAACTAATTACATACTACAGCTTATCATTGTGAGGCTCAAAATGCCTTATGATTTAGAGAAGGGTGGTAACATAAATCATGTAAACAAAACTGGAGATGTCACACGGCCTCACCACCTGCTGCAGGCTTTTATCCAAGGCTTCTAGAGGAATCTAAATAACAGTCAGGTGTAAGCATAAGTCTTATTACTAGCCAGACATTTCAATTATAAAGGTGTTTTATAATATGTATTTGAGATGCAAACAGTATTGCTTATGTCTATGGATGGCAGTTAAAAGGGAAAATACACACTTTTACCAACTCTATTCAAAGGAACTTTTGGTACTGTATTCTCATTTTAAATCACACTGTGGAAAATATTAAGTTCAAACAATTTATTAATGTATTTTTAAAACTTCCTTTTATTATATAAAGATAATAGAAACGAAATCTTTGAAAATTAGTTTCTCAGTCTTGGGTAAAAATTCTGGTCTGTAAGACAGGAAAACTGCTTAGCTGGTAAAGCTATGTTGCCATGTCGTAATCTATGTGGTATTATAACATGGCTGATTGACATGAAATAAGATTATCAACCTCTATCATTATGAAATTATGTCCAAAAGTGAACTTAATCAGAGATTAAGCCATTTCTACTCTACTGAACTTTTCCAAAAAATCTCTCTGGAGTCAATGACATTGAGATCTGTTCATATAGAAGGATCACTTTTTGGCTGATGGGTGGAAGATTTATTAAATTTTTTTTCTATTGTGGCTAAATATACATACATAAATTTACCATTTTAAAGCATTTTGAAATGTGTAGTTCAGTAGCAATAAGTACATTCACATTGTTGTGCAAGCATCACCACCATCCGTCTCCAGAACTTTGTCATCTCTCTGAACTGAAAACTGTATCCATTGAACAGTAACTCACCATCACCCCCTCCCTCCAGCCCTTGACAACTACCATTCTATTTTCTGTGAACTTGACTGCTCTAGGTACTTCATTTAAATGAAATCATATAGTATTTGTGCTTTTGTGGTTGGCTTATTTCACTTCATATAATCTCTTCAAAGTTTATTCATGTTTGTAGCTTGTATCAGAATTTCCTTCGTTTTTAAATCTGAATATTCTATTGTATGTATATATCACATCTTGTTGGGTTTCTCTAACATTTTCATGATTGTGAATACTGCCACTATGGACATGGGTATAGAAAGATTCACACCAGGCATGCAGCTCCCCTTTCCCAGGTCAGCCATGTTATTTTCTAAAGGCATGCTGAGATAGACATGATAAAATTAATGGATTTTATCATTAATGGATGCTCTTAACAAAGTTTCTTCAACATAGCAAGTCTCTAGTTGACTGCTCTTCAAAAAGAGAAAAAAGAATATGCTGTTGTTGAGAGCAACGTGTCTGTTTCACTTAGTGTCTTGTCTGGGAACAATGGCTGCCGGAACAGAAACTCAGAACCAGAGCCAAGGCACTAATTTGTGGAGCTCAAGTATTGGGCTTGACATCCTCCTCCTCCCCCATACTATTTCCATGAATCCCCCCAGAAAGATGTATTGGGCGAGAGCAAGAATCTCACATTTAGTAAAACATACAAAGACTGAGCAATTCATACGTTATATAAATGTGAGGGTTTTTTTTTCAGTAAAGGCACTCCAATTTAGACTGCATACTATAACAGGATAATGCTGGGGAAAAATGTAGCTTTATATAATAGCATTATATTAAAAAGTATAGTTATATGGTATTGCACCTTTGTTTTATTAACAGCACACTATTATGTACATTCATGTTAGTGATTCTGTGCCACACATTTGTCTAAGTGCTCTTTCCAGACTCCTCCTTCCACCCCTCCCCGACATGCATACTCCTTTGTTTCTCAAACTGCAGGGTAGGCATAATCACTATCCTTCCCAGTGTGCAGAGGCTGCACAGCCAGGAAAGTGGCAGCGGATCTTGGATTAGAACCCAGGTGTCCTGACCCCAAGGTTTATACTAATCACTGTGTCTTCCTGCACCCTGAATCTGGGGGTTTTGCCCATACAAGTTCATGATCATTTGGAAATGATCCTGGTAAGAGTGGAGTTATCTTTTATTCCAAGGAAATCATCATTTGAAATTTTCTCCCGACAGGTTTTTTTTTCCCTATTAGAGTTACAATGTACTTATTAGCTCTTTTCATCTTCTCTCAACATTCTTTAATATTGTTCTCTTGGCAATATTTACTGCATTTTACAAGTACCATCAGTATTAATAATTAGGATGCCGTGCATCTATTGTTTTTTGTCCTTTTCAAAAATAAAGTCAAAGATATCAATTTTTGGTGCACCTTCCTTGATATATGTTAAAACAGCATTTTATATCTTTTTGTTTCACATTGAGTCCTGTAACTAATTTTTATTCAGTATATTCTTGCGGACCCAAAACCAGTTTACATGAAATTTCCATGGAGATTTAAAAAACAATTTGTTTTCCATCTTAACTCACTTATATGGAGGAAAATTGGTTTTCTGTCTACTGTAAACTCATAAACTGCTATTCCTCCATCAAAAAAGGAAGGAACAAGTGAGACCTGTTATGATTTAAATCATATACTCAGGGTTTGTTGGAAGTTAGGTAAGCGATATTGTGCTCCAAGAAAGTATAAAAGTTGACTGCATTTTTATAGATATTGCTGAACAATACATTTACAAAAAGCCTGTTATAATTTAATCCTGATTGTAGCCATTTCCTTATTCCTGGTGATTTCACAAATAGATGAGAAAACTTTAATTTTTCTGTCCTAGTTTTATTAGGGCTTTATAAGCTGAAACAAAAAGACATGCACTAAAAATCTTTGTCATTTCAGCCTGCTCACATTAAAGTGTTCTTCTACAATCAGATTTCAGGATGAAAATCATCTACCTACCCCTACCACAGTTATATTTCGCTTTTGTTCTACAAGATTGGGTGCCTCCTCTGCATGTAAAGGGGGACTCCACAGAAGTTTTGTGCACCTCAAGATGGGTTAATGCTTCTTCTTTTGGAAACAGGTTTTAAACTTTTAAATGGTAACTTTTCTTTCAAATAAAAAATTCTAAGTGATTTTTAAAATAACTTATTTATATATTTGGATACCTTCTGTCATTAGCACCATGCGGAGTCCAAGCCTCAATCCCCCAAATCTACAGGTGGAATCGTGTCCTCAGCCTCAGCACCCACCAGGAGCCCAGGACGACCAGTGTTGACCAACGTCTTCTTTCCCCTCAGATGGAGGCTCTGCAGGCAAAGCCCCAGGTGGTTAATAAAGGGACTCTAGAACTGAGACTGTCAAACAAAAGCTAGGAGAGTGAGGTTTTACTTAATAACATAAAAACACAGAATCAGTTTTCTGAAACATGGGGGCTCCCTTTACAGAGGCCACCACACATCTGAAGCCAACTTTGGATTGGAGACCATCCCCAAGGCAGCCTTGTGGGCCTTGTGACTGCTGAAGGCTCTGGAGTCACCACTGGACAACTGAGAGAGCTCCTGGGATAATTACTCAGCAAATACAGGATGACTGACCCCACACGTTTGGAAAATATCTAAATGTCCTCCCTCCCATTTCTGAAAACTTGTCATAGAGGTAGAGGAAAAGAACGACGTCTGTTGCAACAGTAATGTCTACTGGCTGCTCCCATCTTCATCTCAGGACTGAGGCCAGGAGCAATTTCTGAGAAGCATGTGCACCTTGGGGGAGCCAGCAAGCAACCTCCATGACCAGATTAAAAATCCTCTGCAGGCATGGTAGGGGCACTGCCCTCTCCCCCCCGCCTTTTTTAAAGATTTCATTTATTTATTTTAGAGAGGGAAAGGAGGGAGAGAGAGAGAGAGAGAGAGAGAGAGAGAGAGAGAGAGAGAGAGAGAGAGAGAGAGGGAGAGAAACATCAATGTGCGGTTGCTGGGGGCTGTGGCCTGCAACCCAGGCATGTGCCCTAACTGGGAACCGAACCTGCGATGCTTTGGTTCGCAGCCCGCGCTCAATCCACTAAGCTATGCCAGGGAGGGTTTAGGACACTGCCCTTTTCAACAGAACCTTCCGAGCCTTCTTTTATTGGAGGTCCATCTGAACAGTTTTGGGGATTATCACGTTTTTCTAAAGCATTTGTTGGAGAGCCAGACGAGGTGCCAAGCGATGTCCTAGGGAGCTTTCCTCCTGGATAAGCGACTTCTGCTCACATTCCCTGTCTCACAGTCGGAGCACGCCCCGGGTGCACCTCAGTCTCCTGGGACAAATTGGGCGTGGCTTCGTGGTAGGCGGGCAGTGGGTGGGGTACTGGAGGGAGGAGTCACCAGGCTAGTGCCGCTGGCCCTGGGAAAGGTTGGCGGTGCCTCCGAGAGAAAACGAGGAGAGACCCTCGTGAAGGCCGAGCAGGACCAGACTGAGAAAGTCCTGTGACGGAAGAGTTGCTGCGACACCCTTCTCCCTGCACCCACGGCTGGGGCTCTGCAATGCGTTCGTCCCTACCCGTGGCAGCAGCGATGCCTGGCGGAGTTTGGATACTGGCGCTGGCTCTGAGGCTCCTAGCCCCGGGGAATGGTCAGCAAGGTAGGGCGCTGGTGGATGGGAGCGCAGGTGCGCCACTTGGACTTTTGGGAGAAGGCGGCTTCCAGGCGATGTGCGGAGCGTCCCTCTGCATGTGTATGGCTGCATCTGATATTTGACCCTCATTGACTTCCGCTGTGACCAATTACTGTCTCTGAATGATCACTTTTAGTTTTCCTAAGTGCACTGGCGGCCGTTGCCTCCTCTTCCCCTGCTTTGAGACCCTCGGTCCTGGGTTTTTTGCTTTTTTTTGGTTTCCTGCTGATATTCTCCTCCTTAAGGTCCCTTTAAGGTAAGAAACTTTCTTTTGGATATTTCAGTTATTCTAGGTGCAATTGGATGCGAATTATCAGGAAAGGGTTTAGTTTCAAACTGCACGATTTCTACTCCACTCCTACCCCAGAGCTGAAAATAATGCGTGAGCATTTTATTCCTACAATAAATCAGTAACTTAAGTTTTGTGATGAGATTTTTGTATAGCTGTTAGAATCCGTTTTGCTACTTACCGCAATAGAAATCTCTATGGAGAGAATAGCGCCCCTCCCACTTCTTTATCCACGACAAAGAAAAGTTCAAAATACAATGAAGTCAAAACAAAATATCCAGCCAAGGCCGAAGACTGAAGACTGCATGTTTCCGTGGCTGAAGCTGAAACACCCAGGACCTCTCGCGGAGCAGCACAGAACAGATCCTCGTGGTGGAGCAGAGGGGAGTGGCCGCCTCCGGATTCGGGCAGAGCAGAGCAGAGCTGGGGCAGAGATGCCCAGGCTGCCTGGCTGAAGAAGGGCCTACTCCAGGGACCCCTGGCCCCGTTTCACAGCAGCCAGGGTGTAGCATTATCTGGCTGTTCTACAGCAGTGCAGTTTTCACAGTCATGCTGTATTACACTCCCACTGTTTGAAGTGAAAGAACTTTTCTTCTTCACCGCATTCCAAATTGGGGATTCCTGTTTGCATTTAAATTGGCGCAAACGACTTTTGGTTCACAGTCCACGGGCCCAAGGTGGGGCTCTGAAGCCTGAACTACATCTCCTGACCCCTTTCCAACACCCACTTTGCGGAGTCTGAACAGTCCCTGGGCTGGGGTTGTCTTCCTGGAGGCACCTAAGAAACTCCTGAGCTGTGATTGTGACTCATTGAATTCAACTTGAGTCTGAGTGAATTTTTACAACACCCTGATTCGGTATTACTGTTATTATCCCTAAAGTTCAGAGGGGTTAAATGTCACTTTCAAGGTCAGGCAGCTTTTGATTAGGAAAGCCTGCGGAGAAGCCCAAATTTTCTAATACTGGTACCTATACTCCCTCTGGATAAGCCTGCTTTTTAGCATCATACAAGCTCTCACTATTTGTAGGTGCAAAGGCAGAAGGGCACTATCAGAATGACAGTTGTTTAGAAGCGTCAGTCTTGGGCAGAGGTGTGATGAGAGGATGATTGTCTAGAACATGAGGGTCTCAAGGGCAGAATTAACAGCTCTCTTCCCTTATGGGAATACCATGTGATTCAGAATTGTGGCAAGTAGGGTACAGTTATGGCAGGTAGTGGTGGACTCCTATCTCATGTGGCTGCGATGCTCTGGTGGCCTGAACATCTATGCCAGGGAGCCCGCTGAGCACTGAGAAACTGCATCCCAGCAACACCCACCACTCTGTTTGCCACGGGTCACATCAGCAACTGGAAGAACAGGCCACGATGGAAACTTTTTAGGATGTGGGAAATGGTGGTAAAATCATTATATGGCCAACACCAAAGCACACCCACACAAATGCACCACTCTATACACAGTAATAACTAAGACAGAGTTACCCCTTCAAACACACAGTTGTGCCAGACAAACCACATTTTGAAAATAGTGAATACTGTAGACAAATGGGCCATTCCAAACCCACTGAAACCTCTGGGCACAAATTATTACCAACACATAGTATATAATACTTTAGACATAGTTACTTCACATACACTGGCAAGCTCAACACACTGGCAGTTTGATACACAGTGATAGCTCCAAACACACCCGACTCTCTGGGCATCTTGATTTTCTCGTCCAAATAACCCAAGCATGTCCTAGGAATCACATGTCCACTTCAACTGAGGGAGAGAGGATCCAGACTGGAATTTCTTTGAGGCTATATCAGACCAATTTATACATTAAAAAAAATTTTTTAAGGGACATAGAAGGTATTTATTTGTTTCAAGAAAAGAAAGAATTGACCCACTTCAGAAAAGTTAAGTTTCCCCATCTTGAATCGGGGGCGAATGGTAACATTGGAGAGCCATTCTAGTCGATACCCACGAGTTCCATGCACGGCCACAGTGTTCCCTCCTCCGCTCTGAGAGCTGCAGAATGGGGGAGGGATGAGGGAACAGACCTCTGGATTATGTTCCCCTGACCTGGAACTAGCTCCGGATCATCTCCTCCCTGATTTTTGTGATGATTTAGATCCCTTTTGGGTGATGCGGAGGCTGTTCTCTTCCTGGGGGTGAGAAGTGCTGTCCTGGGCCCCTGGGCCGTTCTGGTCCTTCTCCTTTGACTCTCCCTGAGTGCTTCTGTGGGACCTGAGGATGGACGGGTCCTCCCGCTTCCTACCAGAGTGGAAAGGCCTTTTAGCGGGAGTTTTCTTCTTTTCCTTTGTCGTTCTAAGGGCTTCGGCCTGGCGTTGGGAGACTATCTGGCCCCCATTCTGTTCACTCATATTGTTTTTACTCAGCCAGGCTGAGATAAAGCGTCCCTCTCCTGGACCTTCCAAGGTCTCTGTAACAGGGCTGCTGGCCATCTCCCCTCCTGCATCCACACTCACACCACCCTTGGGTGTTACTGCTGCTGCCCCTGGTTCTGGCCCCTGGTCAGGCCCTGCTAATGCTGAGGCTGGAAAATCCGGTGTGTCCTTAAGCACACAGCATTTGTCTGAAGCATATAGTTGGATTTCCTCCCCACCAGCATAAGCAAAAGAGGTATCAGACATCTCATGAACTATGGTAAGGATCCTGACGCCGATCGGGTCTTTGGCACCTTTTCCATGGAGCCCCGCAGTCTGTGCCTAGAGGAGGAAGAGGGAAGCAGAGAAAAAAAAATAAGTGAGACTAGAAAGGGCTATCACCAGTCTTCAATAGCTTATCACTAAAAGAACCTTTGAAGTTACTGAGTCCAGTTTCCCAGTGGATGCAGAAATTCCCCGATGGCTCCCTCACAAGGGTCACTGCAGCTTTGTTTACATAGTTCCAGGGCCAGGGTGAGCACTAGTGCCATTCACTGGGGAGCATCCTCACACTTTTATTTTGTACACCTGTCTCAGCACTTCCACAAAACCAATTCATAAAGGGAGACTGCTCAGAAAAAGCTATGTCCATTTTACATTCTGATAGCTACTAACAAATTGTGTGTGCCTGTGTGCAAAGCATGCTACAGTGCCACAGATTTATACAAAAATCAGTTCATGGCTCAAATATAGAGAGGACTTTCTCGTAGTTAAAAATATCCCACAGCAGATCAGACTGCCTGAGTCCACGGTAGTATGTGAGTGGTCCAGACAGAGTGGATGGTCAGGATGCTGTTGACAGGATTACACCATTGGGTACGGGGTTGGAGGAACTGACATATAAGGAACCTCTGGTATTCGGAAGCACTTGGGACCAACCCCGTGTGGCAAGGCCCTCACATAGTGCTTCATCTGGCCTGAGCCCTTCCACATGCAGTGTTTCCCCAGTCAGCCTAAGGGAGCAGCCAGAGAGCCCTCTGATGCTCTCTTGAAGCAATGGGGACCCTCTGTGAGAGTTTCTGCAAAAACTTACTGCTGGGCTCTGCTTCTCTTCTGTCTTTGACTCAGGTACGTCCACCATTTCATGAGCTGGTACGGCGTGGGTACTGCTGTAAGCCTCTACTGGCGGTCTCAGGAAGAATACTAGGTCTTCCCAGTGTGCAAACAGGTCTACTCTTGCATTTGAAGGGGGGTATAATTGTAGGTAAAAAGAGCGGCCAGTGGCAAACTTCAGACAGAGCTGTTTTTTCTCATGACTGTGGATGGATAACATTACAAACTTCAAAGGAAGCAGCCTGGTCAGCTCCAAGCCATTCTTTGACTTGAGTCTCTTTCCTGGGGTGTGTCTGTCATGTTTGGCACTGGCACTGTCACATCCGACAACCGGTTCTGCCAGCAGCATGATGTCAGGTATTACAATGTCGTAGCTGGTGTATGCGATACCCACAGTGACCATCTGCACACGGTTGTGCACACCGATCAGTTCCCCTCTTTTGCTTATCTGGATGAAGTCGCTCTCAAATATGGGAATGCACTTGAACATGGCGAACTCGCCCTTGCCCAGCTGCCGCTGCAGTTTTCCCACATTGCCCCAGAACATGGGCAGCAAGTGTCTGTTCTGGGTGCTTCCCTGCCCCCCATGTCTCTCTTTCATTAAGACTGCTGCATGTCCTCTCTGGAGCCTCCACCTTGATCTGAACTGCAGCCCCTTGCCGGCCACCCCTATAAGCTTTTGCTGTCCATTGTGACCTGCAGTCAGCTGTCACATATAGCACTGTGTCCTCATCCCCACAGCTGCTCCAACAGAAAAGGACAGCATCCTCCTGCAAACAGCCGCCCCACAATGGTGGCAGGAGCACCACATGTTTACATGTTTTGCTATGTGAAACACAAGTATGCTTCATTGAGGCCATGTGTCTTCATGCAGCTACCACAGACAATGATATGTAAATGATTAGCATTTACAGGAAAACCACCTTTTATTAATCTATAAAGGTGATACTAATAGGTGACAAATACTTAAGGCTTTATATGAATTGAATACATTTTTGAGCCTTTGCTTAATGTTTTCTTGTATAATTATCATAGAATATCTGTTAAATATTAACTTCAGTCACCAAGTTGGAATTTAAGAATGTGAATAGAAGTTGAGCAGGGAAAGCTTTACTAAGACTCTCCTTGTCTTTCTCAAGCCTGCGTTTAGCCATAGATGTCTATAATTGCTTTCTCACAAGTTTAATTATTGGGCTTTATTTTTTTCCTGGAAATACTGAGTTTGTTATTTGTTGTCTACAAAGGGATCAATATGTTATATAAGGTAAATGTTGATTTTATTTTTCAATAGTTGTTTTTTCCTCAAGAAAAAAATAACATTAGCTTTTCTTGATTGTTTTATGTTATACAAATAAGAACTTGAAATGAAAGGTGGCTTGTTCTTATGTTGTGTTTCCTTATAATTTTTCAGAAATTAATCCAATCTGTGTACAAATATTTACAGTTTGAAAAAAATGTGTGCTACACTTCTAACTGCTTGGGTATAATTTTGTCTTTTTATCATCTTGTTGATCTCAATCTGTTTTACTAAGGCAAATTCGCTCTACAAACAGAGGGAGATAAACACCCCACCCATGTAAAATTTTAAAAAGGATATTAAAACCCAACTTTTTAAGTTATCTCATAAGATAATACACCTTAACAAGGTATTTTTAGTCTGTGCTGTTTTTGATTTGCTTACAGATGGACTAGATGCTCATGAAGAACCGTTCAAAGTACATGTAACAACATTAAATCTACATTTATTACAGCTAGATAAAATATATCAAGAAAAATGACTGATATTTATAATGGAATTTGCTTCAACATTTACTATGAATCACATAACCCCTTCTTGCCTCTATATAACTTCTGAGAAGTCTTGCAATCCTTCTCAGGTTCTAGAGTCATATGTTGGTAAAATTAATATCTAATCACTAATGTACTTTCTGCTGTATAGATTTGCCTACTCTGAGTATTTTATAGAAATAAAATCATATACTAGACTGTCTTTTGTGACTGACTTCTTTCACTTAGCCTAATGTTTTCAAGGTTCATAGTGTAGCATGTATCAGCACTTCATCTTTTTGGTGATGAAATAAGTTCCCATTGTTATACACCACATTTTGTATATACATTCATCAGTTGGTAAACACAGGGGTTCTTCCCATCTTTTGGCTTTTGTAAACAATGCTGGTACCAACAGCTGGGTACAGTTTTTATGTGGAGCATTTCTCTTAGGCATATACTTAGGAGTAAAATTACTAGATCATAGGGTAACTCTATATTTAAATGTTTGAGAAACAGCCAAAATATATTCTAAAGTGACTGCACTGTTTTGTACTTCACCACTGTATACCAGTTTCGATTTATGCAAATTCTTGCCAACACTTGTTATTGAGATTTTGATTCCAGGCATCCTAGTGGGTGTGAAGTGACATCTTATTGTGGTTTGATTGCATTTCGCTGGTGGCTAATGATGTCAATCATTTTTTCATGTATTTATTAGATATTTGCATATCTTCTTTGCAGAAATACCTACTTGGAACCTTCAATAATTTTTAAATTGGGTCTTTGATGTTTTTGCTATTGCTTTGTATCTATATTTTAGATACAATTCTTTTACCAGATGTGATTAGCAATTACTTTCTCCCATTCTGTGGGGTTTTTTTTCCACTTTCTTGATAATGTCCTTTGAAGTAGAAATTTTTAATTTTGATAAAGTCCAATTTTTCTATTTTTCCTCATTTGTGCTTTTTTGTCATATTGTGAAATCCAAGGCCAAATCTAAAACCATGAAGATTTACCCCCAAATTTTTTTCTAAGTGCTTTATAATTTTAGCTCTTTAATCCATTTGGAGTTAAATTTTATCAATGTGATAATGTAAGGGTCCTCCTTCACCCTTTTGCATGCTGACAGCCAGTTTTCCCAACATAATTTGTCGAAGATCCTGACTTTCCTGTTGAGTGGTTTTGGCACCTATATCAAAAATCTGTTGAAAACCACAGCTACATGAGTCTATTTCTGGACTCTCAATTTTATTCATTGCTCCATGTCTGTCCTTGAGCCAGCACCACGCTGCGTCGGTTACAAGCTGCTAAACTAGTGATGAATAGTAAAGTCGTAAATGTTGAAATGGGAGAATTTGAGTACTCCTGTTTTGTTCTTTTTCAAGATTGGTTTAGCTATTCTGGGTCCCTTGAAATTACACATGAATTTTAGAATCAGTTTGTCATTTTCCACAAAGGAATTGGCTGGTATTCTGATAAAGACTGTGATGGGTTCACATGTCAATCCGGGGAGTACTGCCATCTTAACAAGAGGAAGTTTCTGATCCATGAACAGTGATGTATTTCCATATATTTACTTAGATCATAAATTTCTTCTAACAAGGTGTGGTAGAAGTAACATCCTAAAGGTGATCAGTTCATAAAGTATATAAATGTCTAATTGCTAAGTGGTACACCTGAAACTAATATACAATATGTCAACTGCAACTGGAAAACTTTTTTTTTAAATATTGCTTGTCCAAATCAAATGAAAATAAAGTCCTTGAAGATCAAATATGTAAAAAAAAAACATTCTAGAGAATTTGTGGACTATTTTATTGTATATATGAGAAGTCTGAGTTAAGTCATCTTTGACTCTTAAGAGACACTGACATTACAGATGGTCTTTATGTGCAATTATAGGTTGATTTGATTTGGTTTATTTTGTTTTGGGAATCAATTTTAATCGAGAACTAAACTACTTTAATGAAGAATTAGCTTGCATAAACACACCTATCTTTCCCTCCTAGCTCAGGAGTGCTCTCCTGGGGGACATCAGTTACTTCAGAGCCCTCACAGAAGTGTCCAGTTTGACTCACTGCACCTCCAACCGTTAGCCACTGAAGACCTGATATGTGATCATTCCCTTGAGGCTGGGTGGTATCGATTTCTCATCTTTGGCAGACCCGCTGAGATGCCAACCAACTGTGTTGAGGTATTTCAACTCTCACCAAGAACTATATGTGCTTTTTCTTATGTATTTTTTAATAGGAGGATTGAATCTTATTATAACCAATTTATTTCCCATGCTGAATTATTATTTTAATTTTGTGTCAGGATTGAATGAATCTGGAGTACTCCTGTTCCCTATTATATTATGTAATAAAGATAGTAACAGTTTATGCTATGCTCATGCAGTCCCCCAAGTGTTTTACCTGCAGCATCTCATACAATTTTTACAGCACCTCTAGAATGCAGTCTGTCATTTCTGTGTCCATTATACAATGAGGGACATACGTTCTTTGACAGAACACTCCTAGAGTCACCAAGCCAGCAGGTCAGCCAGTTGAGTTTGGATCACAGGCCATCATTCTCCAGGGCTCATGTGCTTCACCACGAGTAATCTGCAAACCTGCTTCCATTCTTGTCAGTCTTAGATAGAAGGCTAATTTTCCTTATTGTTACCCACCTTTTGTGAATTATGCAAAAACAGTAATTATCTTCCCTTTTAAGCATGTAATTAATGTGAAAAAACTCAGGAAAGATACCCAGATTTTAAGTTGTGACATTACACCTGCCTTAATTTCTCATTTTGATTTATTTGCTTGTCATTTTTGTGATGTTTTGCTTGTAATAAAAAAAATCAGAATTTGAAATTAAAATTTGAGGAAACTCACTACATCCGTTAATGTTTGAGTTGTTTTGGTTCTGTATTTTAGTTCTTTGCGTAAATTAACTATAACTGATCTAGAACCGCACACAAATGTAAAGTGTGAAGGTGAAGTGGTTCTTTCACCCGACTCTTCTCCTGGAGGCCAGCCGTGCCCCAGGGGGAGCGTTCCCTGTTCCCATTCTCCACACCCTCCTGAACCAAGTCTTCCCACCATCTGGCTACAAAAATGATAGAATTTTCTTTTTGTCTACAGGATAACACAGGTCTGTGTAAATAAATGTTTATTTATATGTTTAAGTAATTTGTGTGCATTATAGAATATTTAGAAAATAAAGGACAAGTGGTAAAATAAAATTCATTTTTAATCCACCCACACACTCTTTCTACCATTAACATTTTTCAACTGTTCCCTCTTATTTATATTGTTTTGTAAGGTTCATGCTGTATGTTCAGTTACATAAACATATTTATTTTTCAGGTATAGCTACACATTCACATTTTCCTGTTATTAAAAATTCTTTATATCAGTCTGAATATAATATTCTGTCATATATATATCATATAAACCATTAGCATATGTGTGTACTTTCAGGCTTTTGCTATAAGTAATTCTGCCATTAGCAAATGGGCCCATAAATAATTATTATATTTTAGTCTTTTTGCAGTTTTAAATACATACAGTTAAATTGTTTTTCAAAAACATAATGTTAACTTTTAATTCCAGTAGCAATAGATAAAAATACCTTTTCTAGTGCTAGATATTCTTATGTATTCATTAAATATCTGTATTTATTCTTTAAATTATGTTTGTGTACTTTGTCCTTTTGTGATCTTAGAATTTTAAAATAAATATTGCATGGTTAAAATAAAATAAAAATATAATGTAACCATAAATAATATAATACACACTAAATATGTTATTGATAGGTAATTTTATCTTTATTTAACTCTTGTCTTATTTTTAATTATTATTTAATTTAACCATCAATCTTTTCCTCTATGATTTTCCTTTGTTTTTAAGCATGAAAATAACAATAATACTAAAAATCATAATCTGGCTAATGATTATTGAGCTCTTGCTATGTAGAAGTTGTATTATAAGCATTATTTTATTTATACCTCACAGCACTGTGAGGTGGGTACTATAATTCACCTAACACAAAAGCAAAGGATGTTAAGTGCCTAAGGTCATGCATTTTGTAAGTGCCTCAGTTCTTCCCCAGTCATCTAT
The DNA here is from genome assembly GCA_004024845.1 of Tonatia bakeri. Taxonomy (NCBI): domain Eukaryota; kingdom Metazoa; phylum Chordata; class Mammalia; order Chiroptera; family Phyllostomidae; genus Tonatia; species Tonatia bakeri. The sequence goes on along the minus strand of PVIA01009973.1, from coordinate 28,768 downwards.
AGTCTCTTTTTTCCCCTGGGTTAATTTCTTATCTAATTTTATTTTTCATCTGAATCCAGTTTTGATAATTGACCTCAAATGCGGCTTTAACTTCATTTTTTTCAAATTGCCCTCCAGTTATTTCCACCAGATTTTGAAAAATCCTTTCCTTCTCTCCTGATTTTTTTATACCTCCTGAACTGTACATTAACTTCTTACATATACTATTTCCAGCAATTTTTTTTAAAAAAACTCTATAAGACCAGTTAATCTTTGTGCTATATGTTAAGATGACTTCAGACTGACTTATTTTGTCTTAGAATGAATCAGCTATTTTACTACATTATCTGATGCTGAATTTCTCTTGCTCATAATACAAATGTAACAAATGAAATAAAAATATTTAAGTCAAATAAGATGATATTAATTACAAATAATCTACATTTAAGTGCACTATTCCATAGTTACTTACTTTTTCTTTTATAGTACAGGTACAAGTTATTAGAGTTTTTACAAGTATGATTGAGAATTGAATAAAGGTTGTTTAGATGAAAATGCAAAATTGCTTTGTCTACCATGTGTGAAAATGAATTGGATTTTTACCTTTTGTTTTCTCTGATGCAAAAGATGAACCACTGTGGAACACAGGCTCCCATCTGGTTGTCTCTGCAAGAGTCAGAAACACTGCCTCCTCCTGGAGAGATCAAGCAACTGACAGCTTGTGCCACATGGCAGTTTTTGCTCAGCACTACAAAAGACTGTTGTCTTTTTCAAATCCCAGTGTCTGTAAGAAATTGTGGACAATTTTTTGTGTACTTCCTACAACCCACTCAAGGATGTATGGGATATTGTGCAGAAGGTAAGAAAACATGAATTATACAAATTAACTGCTAATCACGGAACTCTGGATAGGCTGCATGGAGTGAATGCAAAACTCACGAGATTTGGTCACTACCATCGCTCGAGTGATGCTAAATCTCTGGTTTAAATTGACCAGATTTCTTTAGGATTCTTTGTCAAGATGTTAATACCCTCAAAAAATAATTGTTGATGTGAAAGTACCAAAGTTTAACCTCACGGGTGATAATATGTTTATAGATGATGATGTCATTTATCTACTGTTAGCATGCAATAACAAGGGCACTTCTCCTTTATGGTATTGTTCCTCAAGTCATAACCCCGGTTTAATTATGAGCAAATTCATATGTAGAAGACAGAAAATACGGGAAGATACTGTTATATACTGGTGTTATTAAACTAAGCAACACTTGCCAATAATAATAATTATATGAGCAACACCTGTGGATATGTTCCTTTTGAGGTTGTTAGACTTTCCAAAGTAGAAAACCCCAAATAACACAAGTACAGCAAAAATGTGGCAAAGTATATACATACAATTACAAATCACAATTAGTTGTATGGATGAAGAGATTGAGATTTGCTGTAGGAGAGAATACTGGGGAATGAGAGGAGGATGACATTTAGGATGGTGTGTCACCAGAGAAAGCTTCTTCTGAGAACAGGGCCCCGACACTGAGAGTTTGCGGGTAAACAGCGCTTGGGCAGATGTCTGAGGGGAAGAACACCCCAGGGAGCAACAATACTCAAGAGACCTTAAGGTGATTAGAATGTGCTGCTCTTATGAGAGTGAAAGCAGGACAGGGAGTGAGGGAGAACATAACAAGACATGATTTGGAAGGGCAAAGGGAGGGAAGGGGTGGCTGACATTTAGGGAGTTCTGCATTCTATTTTCTGTGTGTTGAGAAATCTTTGGACAATTATCCTGAGAGAGTGAGCCAGTGAATCTTCACATTGCTTACACAGCTGCTGGCCACCCAAACCTGGCTGAAAGCACTGTGTTCAACATGCCATCTGCTTGGTTAATGGCATGTCACTGAGAAGGAGAAAATGCACAGAGCTGGATCAGCTTCACTGGCTGGCCACCATGAGAGATTCAGGAAAATGTCTCTTGGATTTTTCTCAGTACTCTTGCCTAAAAAAAAAAAAGTTAATTTTTGTAAAATTTCAAGTAACATTACCAAATATTTGTATAAAGTTCTGTAGGTGTTTCAATAGAAAAAAAAAACTATATTAATTTAAAAAACACTGACAACTATTAAAAATGAAAACAAACTTTCCCACCAGAAAATATGTAAAATACAAATAACAAGTTCAATAGAAATATTACCATTGTATACACTGAATTTAAAAATTCAATATTTAAAATTTGCATTTTTATGACATGCTTTTAAAATTAAAAAAATATTTCCTCTTTTGTAATATTACTACCACCCACTAAATTTCTCAGGTTTGAATATTCAATATTATTTCTCTTTTACCACATTCAAGTCTTCCTTCTGGTTTTAGGGAGAGGGGATTTCTGGGAACTGATTTTTGTTTCTGCTCTTAATGTCTGACATTAGTGAGACATACACATGAAGTATCCTCTCTGACGTGCAAATAAAGGCTTACCTTAAGATACCATTTAGACTTGAATTAGACTGCATGGATAGCAAACGAAAGTGACAGCCTCTCACCATGAATGTGCAGCAGGCATTTGCTGCTGACGGTGGTGTGGCCGTTTTAAAATGTCAGCGCAGGTCTCCATGAGTTTCTGGCTTTCCTTTCAGGGTGACAGGGTAAGGGTCCATTTCAGTCTTTTTATCTGCATTTAGATAGGAAACAGTACCAATTTTACATAGTTCTTTCAGGAAAACAAAGATGAGTGACTACTTCTAAATTCTATCAGGCTAGCATTATTCTGAAACTAAAACCAGATACAGACAGTACAAGAAAAGAGAGGTATGGAAAAATACCCCTCAAGAATATAAATGCAATGACTTCATCATCTAGTTGGAAAATTCAATGGGATCCACAAAATAGCTACTGGAGCTATTAAGTGAGGTTAGCAATGCTGAAAGAAAAAGTTATATTTCTTTATACTAGCAATGAAAAATTAGAAATTTTGCCTAAAAGACCAATAATAGTATCAGATACATAAAATAGTCAGCAATAAATATGGAAAAATGTACACGAACTCTAAAGCTATAATTGTAAAATTTTGCTAACAGAAATTATTGAAGGCCTAAAATAATGGAATGATAAACCATGCCCATAAAATCAAAAGACTCGGTGTTAAGATGTCAGTTCTCAAAATATATAGCTCTGAAAAAATCCTAATCAATATTGCAGCAAGCTTTTTTTGTTTGTGGAAATTGACAAGTTCATTCTAAAATTTATTTGACACAGAAAGTACCTATAATGCCTAAACTACTTTGACAAGGAATAAAATTGGACAATTTACATTACCTGACTTTCAGACTCACTCTAAAGTTACAGTAATCTACAGAGTGTTATATTAGCATCAAGATAGACAAATAGATCAATGGAAAAGAAAAGGGAGTCCCAAAATAAACCAGCATTGGCATTGGATTTATAAATATCATCATGATAGTTGTTGACATATTTCTGTAATCCTATGAATGACTATGGGGAAGGCAATTTCCAAGGAACTGAAAACTAACTGTTGTATAAATTTCTGGAGATTGTAATGTTTCATTACTTAAAGCAGACTAAAATTTAGAAAACAAGATATAGAAGCTACAATAATTTCAAAATACAAACCCAAATTATCTATTTGATATCATCCTGAAAGAGAAAAAAAATGGTTATAAAAAAAGGAATGTTTTGCCCTGACTGGTGTGGCTCAGTGGACTGAGTGCCAGCCTGTGAACCAAAGGGTCACTGGTTTGATTCCCAGTCAGGGCACCTGCCTGGGTTGCAGGCCAGGTTCCCCTGTGTGGGGCACTGGAGCATGCAAGGGGCAACCACACACTGATGCTTCTCTCCTCTTACCCCCTCCCTTCCTCTCTAAAAATAAATAAATAAAACCTTAAAAAAAGGAGTGTTATGGTCTGCATTAAAATGTACCTCTCGGACGAACTGACATCTCATACATATCATATATAAATATATTTATATCTTTATGTTCAATTGGATAAATATAAAAAATCAACCTTTTGCAGCTGTTTCTGATGCAAAGTTACACCCATGTGGCCCTGACGAAATTGAAATAGGAGGTGACTGTGTTCGTAAGTATCTGATTGTATTTTTAATAATGTATTTATAAACTAATAATTTCAACAGGCTTTTATGTTCTGTGACTTACTTTAGATGTTGAATTATGATAACATCTAGCTTAGTGGATATTGAAAATAAAAATCACTTTATTGTACCTTTAAGGAACAGTACTGGAATCAGCAAAGGTGCAGAGTTGCACGTGTTCATACCCTATAGACATGTGTGTTTATTGGTAGAGTCATTTCATGAGAAAATTTAGCAATTTATCTCAACAATCTTAAAAGTCCACATGTATTTGTTCCCAGCAATTTGACTTCCAAAATTTTAGTTTAGAGAAATATTTAAAGAAGTGTGCAGGTATAGTATTTATAATAGCATTTTCCTGATAATATGGAACAGTTGTAACTACCCAATAAGTACTGATTGACTAAATATTTCCGATGTACTCATAATGATAAAATATTCTGTAAATAATATTAAAATGCAGGAATACATTCTTTGACATTAGTAGATACCCATGATATGCTGAAACTGAGAAATCAGATTATTCACCACAATCTCATTTTTGTCATCTAGGAATGATTGCATTTGTACCAATAAGTCTTAAAAGATAAACCAAAACTGTTAATGTGATCATAATTTTTCTTTCCTTTCCAATCTGCAATTTTCATTTTCTAACTTAGTTAAAATTTTTGTCATTTCAAATATTAAGAAATCCCCTGCTATAATATTCCTTAAGACGAATCCCACAAAGTAGATTGCCTAATTAAACATATGACATGTTCCTAAAGGATGGGCAGAAATTAAAATTACTTACGGAAACATTAGCCTTTTTCTGGTAACCGTTGGCCAGATGTAATATTCTAAGTGAATATGGGATTGCTGACATATAATTAATATATTTAACAAAAAAAAATTATGGTGAAATAAGCCATAATGACATAAAACAAATTAGGATAGATTATCTAATATTTAGATATCATGCCTAAAAATTAATATAATTTGTCTTCAAATAATTTTTATTATAATCTTGAAATTAATACTCTAAGTAACTTTTCTATGTTCTATTTCAGTTGTAAATGAATTTTCCAGTCCTCTTTTCTACCATTCTTTAAACAATCTAATATTTTATGGGAAAGTCTCAGTGTAATTTGACCCTGCAATTTAAGTTAAGATAATAAGGAAATATTCCTAATAATAGTAACTTTAATCATAAGGTATAATTGTTTGGCTATTCTGCATAACAGGTTGGGATTATCTTTATCATACACATATATTGTAGTGAAATTACTTTCCTTCCTTGAATAAGCAATACATTTAAGCTCCTTGTTATGCAATTCAGAATCTTTATGCAATTAACTGGAAAAAAATGCTATACAAAATCATACACAATTTGCACAAGTAACACTTGCATAAAAATGAGTAAAAAGTTAACAGATAAAGTTTCATGATAAAAAGATTATATTAACATATTTAGCATATGCTAACAGCAGAGTTGACAATGCAATAAAAATTGTACTTTTCAAGCAGAAATAATTTACATGTCATTTTTGAAACCTTTAAGTTCCTTTTAACAAATTTTCTTTGCTACACTGTTCCAGGCAACGATCAGCTACCCAGATAGTTGATGCTACTTAAAATACTGATTCAAAAAATTTAATTTTCATGAATTACTTAATTTTAGTCATTTTTCATTTCTTATTCCTAATAATTATTTCTATAGTTTTTCTCCATTTAAAAATAAATATAACTTATTTTTCTTAGTTTATTTAATAAGACATTTTTACTCAGATACATTTTTAAAAAATCAGTTCATACTCATTAGTAGTCTATTATTTCCTTCAAGTTTGAATATGATGATTTGGCCTAATGTTTAAAATGTTTGACAAAATGTTTATTATTTAGTTTAATTTGAGATATGAGGGTTTGTAATCTGGTATCTAACAAAATAACACTAAGATATTTAAAAATACATAGGGTGCCCCCCCCACATTTAGGTTAAACTGTCATAATTTTTCAAAATCTACATTATAGAACTGAACAATTAATATTTTGATTACCATGTATATCATAAAAAATCTATGCATTTTAGAACATTTTAAAATCTTTTAAAATTAATCAAATAATTTTGTCTTTTCTAAACAACAAAATATTTAAAAACTTATTTAGAAACATTTTAATTTCCAGATTTAATCTTGCAAATGCCCAAAGATAAAAATTATAAAATCTCTCTAAGTTCCTGGAGGAATCTTTGTACATTTTAACCTCAGAAAAATGAAAGGAATAAGACTATTTTGTAGCAGTGGTCTATTTCACTGAGACAGTATAATCACTCCCATCAGGAACAGCTCTTTTAACCCAGAGTAATGAAAAATTGTGTTGTAAGAGTAAATTATAAGGGTAAAATAGTAAGTCATTTGATTTTACATTATAGTGACTATTTTTCCTTATAACAAAAAGTATAATGTAGAAAACCTAAATTATTTTTATTTGTTTTATCTTTTAGAAAAGGTAATAGCTTAAATAAGGTAAATTACCTTTTTATTCAAGAGCTAGACTTTTCAAGAGTAGACGTATTCAATGTACATTAATAAAAGCTCAATTGGCTGATGAATTTCTGTTATCCATATTTATATGATCATGGGTGAAAATAAGAATGTGCTACTTTGCTGATTGTTAGAGATTATTTTTCCTATAAGTGTGTTTTATTTTCTCTTATTATAAATCCATGAGTTAGTTTTTGTGAGCTTTTCCCATAAGCCAATCTCCTTTTTTTGAGATACCCAACTACAAATTATGCATTTTTCTCCCACCAGGCCAGCTGTCTGCCTCATTGCCACCACCACCTCCAGGAAGGCCTGAGGTTGTGGCGGAGGTGATTGAGTCCAGGGTTTTCTGCAGGTGTGCTTTTGATGTTTCCCCTACCAACAACTCAGTGGGATTCCTCATAGCTTGGTCTCGGCTTTCTTCTCAGGAAATGAGAGAGGAGCTGAGGCAGGAGACCACAGTTCAGGCATTCTCTCTGTTAGAACTGGACGGCGTCAACCTCAGACTGGGAGACAGGGTATGTACAAAAACAGCTGGGTTTTCTTTTCTTTTTATGAATGTATTAACTTGCAAAATGGATTTCTAAATTATATTCTAAAACTAGTTTTTGTCCCTGTAATCTAAAACACTAACGTTTTTCTTTTTCTTCTTTCCTTGGTAATTGTGCCAACTCCACTGGTAACTGGATGAGTCAGTCATCTTAGTGACTTGGGAGTATTTGCTTCCAGCAATTCGCTGATTATTACTGATGAAACCTTGTAACTTTATAACTCTTTCTGGTCATAAATCATATACTTTTATTCTATAAATAATATCCCTTTTTTACAATGATATCACTTATTATCCACTTTTAAATACATCTTAAATACAAAGTCTACAATGATTTTCATTGAGTTTGAATAATTACTACTTCATAAAGATGGAATTTTTCTCAATTTTTAAACAAGTTTTTAATTTTTTAAGTTTATCTTTTAAATGCCACCTACCAAAAATTAAGAACTTGCATGTAATAATTTACATATATTTTCTCCATAATGTTATTGCTAAATAATTATTTGTTAATGATATTTACAGATATTCTGTATGGCTTCCATCTTTTTCTTGGAGAACCCACATGTAAAAAGTTTAGCCATTGAAAGCCAAGAATTCTTTGCAGGCATTAAGGTACGTAGCAGTGGAGATGGATCAGAAAGATGACTCCTCTGAAACAGCATTTCCTTACTTTTTTTTAAATTGTTCTCATTCGTTTTTTTCATAGTTGTTAGGTTTTGTTAAGTGTCTTACTTCAGGACTGTAAAAAAGCTGTAAAAATAAAGATTTACAATCAGTAAAAATGCCAGGACCTCATAGAACTCAAAACCAGTACAAAGCTTGTTCCTGAATAAAGACCATTCACACACAACAGGGAAAGAGTGAGAAGAGGAAACTATGTTGTCAGAAGAGCCTAGTCACGGTGGGAGGGGAAGTAGAGCTTAGACCTTAGAAACATAGAACCTTTGGGTCTACTTTGGTGAGAACTCAATAGACTATGAGGATTAGCAGTCAGCCACCAGACACTTTCTGATTAGAGTAACAGTGAGAGTATTCTGTACTAAGAACCATCTGTTTTGAAAGCTAGCCAAGAACCAAGACTGCATAAAACTTCCAGCCTCAAAAAGTAATTCATCTATGAATCAGGATAGGGACGAGTCCTCGATTTCAGCACTCACTAATTCCAGCTGTGGAAAGCAGAAGCTGTGAAATAAGCTGAAGATCGAGACATTTCAGGTGACGATAATATTTTGACTTTGGTGTTAAAAGCAATTGGATGTATAACTTATATCAGGGATGGATGATATTAATCCCTAAGGATGAATAGATTCTTCCATAGCATGCCAGTAAAAATCAGCACATGAAGGGAAGGACCTTCTGTCTCCTGTACTCTGCAGTGCCCACGGCAAAACCAGAATCACTACCAACAGGCTCCAACCAGACTGGCCAGCACGTGTTAGAGAACCAAACGCCCAAACTCAGAGCAGTGCAGCAACTCCACGCATTCTTCTGTGTGTTGCTGCTGTTTTTAAGAGTTTGGTTTTAATTGATCTGGTGTAATTAAAAGTAAATTCCAGTGTTTAAGTCATTACTAGCAGCTCATTCAGCAAAACATGACCTATTGAGAAAAACATCCTTTCAAAATTACATCAAAAATTCTATTTTTACATGACTGCTTTGTGTATTTTCTTGAACCAGTTGCAACCTGAATTGAGCACTATATCAGAAGATGGAAAGGAATACCAGCTGAGGATTGAGAGCACAGTTCCTATCGTTTGTTCTGAATTCAGTGAGCTTGATCAGGAATGCAAAATCTCATTAAAACTGAAAACCATTGATCAAGGTAATATACTAAATCCATTCAATTTTATTCTTAGATTTAAAATGATAACTAATGCTTTTTTAAACTCTCTGAAGTGTTCTCATATAAGTCATTATGTTACAGGTTTACATCGCATTACAGCTCAGTCATACTAATGACACTGAACCACATTTATGATTGCCAGAGCAATCCATATTGAATCCACGTTTATCCCTCCTGGGCTCAAAGTATAAATTTAAAAGAAAATAATGAACAATATCCTCCTCTTGCTCCCTCTGCTTTTTCTCTTCTACCCTTTTCTTCTTCTCCTTCACCTCATCCTCCTGTTTATTCTTCTCTCGGCTTCGTTTTCAGGGACTGAAGAACAAAGTGTTCTTTAAGATTTTCCAAATCATATCAAATGAATGAGGGGTGATAAGTTATGTTAAAGTTCAAGCCTCTGCACCACGGATCTCATAATGCATTCTCTGTAATTCTCTCCCTAACATAAGCTTATGTGTAAGATCTTTTAAAATTTTTTCTATTTAATTTACTAAGTCTATAGATTGCATTTCACATGGCCACATGCATGTCACTGTCACAGCCATACATACCTGAAATTCTTCCACAGAAGAAGAAAATAAGGGCACAAACCATGTGTGCCAGTTATAGGACTGACTGGGTTCTTTTGCCTTCCTAAGTCTCTGAAGCAGAGACCAAAGCACATTAAGAGATACGTAATTTAAAATATAACCTTTAAGAGAGATTATAATTCTGTTAGCATACATTTTCAGCATAAGAGATAAAATTTTATGTAGTAAATACACAAAATAAAATGTATCTAGGTCTTCATGTCTATGTTATTCCTAATTAGTCAGGGAAACAAAATGATAAAAATGCTATGGGAGTGCCCTGGCTGGCATAGTTTGGTGGATTGAGCACGGGCTGCGAACCAAAGCATCGCAGGTTCGATTCCCAGTCAGGGCACATGCCTGGGTTGCAGGCCATGGCCCCTAGCCACCGCACATTGATGTTTCTCTCTCTCTCTTTCTCCCTCCCTTCCCTCTCTAAAAATAAATAAATAAAATCTAAAAAAAAAAAAAAACACTTAAAAAAATGCTACGGGAGAGAGAGTCTCATGGGAATGGTGCACCCAGGAAAAGAGATAGTATGAAGGATGCAAGAGGAATCGAGAGGCTATTCCAAGATATTTGACAGTAAACAGGTTTAGTACTCAGATTCCGGGAGCACCATGAGCAACTCTACATTTTGAAATACAGCCCACAAACATGAAATTAAACTCTGTCTCAGGCAGTTTTACACAGTTCTACTTCAGTCTGCCTCTGAAAAGCATTATGCAAATTTTACTACAGTTTATGAGGCAGAAAGAGAAAAGTGGTTATTGATATTTTCAAAATTATATTAGGCAAAGGTTTCTTTCCATTACAAATACACTTTAAACTATATTTGCATGCTCTCAATTCTTTCAACAAATCAAGCATTGCTTATAGTGACATAAAACAGCCTGAATGTACTCCTATTATTTTAGAAGTTTGCATGTTTTTAATCTCTGTCAATTAAATGTGATTTTCTTTGTTTTTCCTGGAGGAAAATTTCTGGATTTTATTCTAGATATTAATCATCTCATAGGAACTTCTTTTGTGTATTTTTAGTACATCTCTACTTTCATTACAAAAAACTTGTTGTCTCCTAGTCTATTTCTGCAAAGACTCTACTGCTTTTTTACAGACTTAAGAACGATACTTGGCCTTCATACCATAAACCAAGGAAAATTATGGCAGGGACTGTATCAAAGCCGGATATATTCCACATTTACTTTAGGAAACAGTTTAAGAGTTTGGATATTTCTGTCATTTGTAAGTGCTTGATAAACATATGTATTCCTAGAAAAAAAAATGCATGAAGAGAAGCTTTTTTTCCCCCCAGGAATTTTGGACTTAGTACAGTCTACCTATGTCAGAGAAATATAATTTCACACCTGAAAATGATGTGTGAAAAAAGACGGTTTTTAACAACTTTCTTCCTCCTTGATTCTCAGAAGGATTCTGCAATTATTGATTGTGTGTGTGAGCAAACTTTCTTTGTAGACGGTTGTTAAAGGATTCTGTCCTTTTTGTTTCATTAGGCAAATTCCAAGAGTTCCTTTTCATTGTTTTCTGACTAGACTGGGACATTTGAGAGGTAAAAAGAGGTAGAGAGTTTATTACTAGTGTGGAATTACCTTAATTTGTTTTGATTTTTCTGTTTTTTAAGATGGTGAACCCTGTACCAATGATCATAGCTGCCATTCAATAGCTGGGACATAAGTGCAAGCCCTAAGACATGTTAAGACAGCCTAGACCCAAGGCCCCATTCTCAGGCAGAAAAAAATCAATCTATGCTACTTAGTGTTAAAATTATAACATTTTACAGAAGCGAAGACAAATTTTATACATTGCTTTTGAATTTTATATATTGCTTTTTGAATTTTATCCAATGCATATGGATTTAAAACTTTATTGGAAATAGTAATATGCATGTACAAATATATATATATTAAAATTGACTATTTGTAAAGATCAGGTAGAGTTCAACAGCTCTGCTTTTATTTAGACAAAAATCACAACTGCATTATTTTAAGAAAACTTAATTTAAGAAAAATCTCTCAATTTAATGTTTCATGTTAATCAACTGATCACACACTCTGGTTGGTATATTTTGTTAAAAAAATCCTCCATGTATTTTTTGTTATAACACAGGTAAAGAACAACTAGGCTTGAATCTGGCACTGTCTTCCTGTCATGTGGACCTTCATCAGACATCACCCTGTGCTAAGGGGACCTGCAGCCGTGCTCTTGTGCACTACACTGCCGTAACAGATTTTCTTCAAGATGGAGACAGAGTCACAGACATTATAGTGGAACCTGTAGTTAATGAGGACTTCCTGTGGAACAGCTATATTCCAGACAGCATTCAGGTCGACAAATCAAAAAAAACCTTTACAACTTAAGCTTTAAAAATATGTATATTTTATCATTGTATCTTGAAAACTTTACATTTCAAATTTTTTAAATATTATTTTAATTTTAAAATTTTATTTTCAATAACTATGATAAAAAGAATTAAGAACATATTGAGATCGCTAAGCAATTTATTGGATATTACTAAATAACAATTAATGATAATATTTACTGAAAATATTTTTACTTTTAAGATCAGAGTAAAGGATGTCCCAACTGCCTACTGCTATTCATTCACTGATCCACATATAGTTACATTTGATGGCAGGTAATTTCCTCAAAGACTTTTTCTTTTAATAGTTTGTATTTCTTTTAAATTTTGTTGTTATCTTTTTAAAAAATCATTGTATGTTATTATCTCTTAGTCCTATTCACTGAAAGAGTAAAAGGAGGGCAGTTATGAACATCACTGCATTGTTTCTAAATACTAATTTAAGTGTGTGGAATATTTTTTTTTTTAAATCTAGTTTTTAGTGAATATATGGATTAGTAGTGAGGCTAAATTTGTAAAAATGAAGATTCTTACAAATACACTCATTTTATTTTTACCATTTATTTTTAATAATGATTAAATTACTTTCTCTCTCTCTATATATAGTATATTGTATTTCTATGTGATACTGAAATAATCTTTAAGGTTTAAGGCAAGATGGTTAAACTAACATAATTATTTAAAGATCTAATCACTTCTAATTCATGGCAAGTATACTCAGGGGCAAACCTATTGTAAATTATGGATACCTGGATTATGGATATTTGCCTCTGGAACTTAAAGTAAAATGGACAAATGACCGAAAAGAAATCCAAGCTATCTTACTAATAATATCTGCATAGAAGGATTTAAACTCAGTTATACAATTCTGGGGAATTTATGATTTTAAAATGGCCCTAAAGAAAATGGTATGAACACTTCATTCTTGAGCCTAAATTTCCTTCATGATGCAAGGTAATTTATTCTTTAAAAAAATCATAATGTGATCATTGTCAGTAAAATTATTCAACATTAGTGCACAGATGCAGATGCCCTCCAATAACAAGCAATACTCCTGAAGTTTGAACAAGCGCGAAAAGTTTATAGGAACAGATTCCAGATGCAGAACCCTTTATGGTTATAATTTAAAACTTGGATGTTTTAGAGGAAAAACCTCAGGAAAGCATAATGGGGACTAACTTAATATATTATAATCCATCAAGATTAATTGTGCAACCACTAAGTGACAAGCCATTTCTAAACGCTGGGAGGTACGGCCGTGAGGAGACTAACATGCTCTACTACCCTCGTGGGCTTACCTTTGTGAAGGTGAAGTAGATACGCACAGTTAATAGATAAATATATAGTATATCTGAGAAAGATAGGTATTACGAAGGAAATGAGGGTGAGGTGGAAAGAGAAAGCTGGAAGCAGGAGTTGACAGAAGTGTTGAAAGGGTAGAATAGTGGAGAGATTTAGGTGGCTATCACTATATGCTTCCTTCAATGCTCTACAAAAAATGCTCATGATATATAAAACCTATCAGAAATACAGATTTTTAATTCTTGCAGCAAAGTGTATTAAATGCATATAAATAAATTTAACACACATTTTGGTTTGTACATACTGTTGTGACATTTTATACCAATTCTTAATGAAATTGACTTTTGTTAATCATAGGGTATATGATAATTTCAAGACTGGAACGTTTGTGCTTTATAAGAGTATGTCACGTGATTTTGAAGTCCATGTACGTCAGTGGGACTGTGGAAGCCTTCATTATCCTGTATCGTGTAACTGCGGGTTTGTTGCCAAAGAAGAAGGTGATGTAGTTACTCTCGATATGTGCGGAGGTCAGCTACATGAGTCACAGCCATATTTGTTTGTAAAGAGCCAAGATGAAACCAGCAATGTCAAAATAAGTGAATCTTACCTAGGAAGAAAAGTCACAGTATGTATGACTGTCATTATTATTTTTCAAAAGATTTTAGTTATTTATTTATTTTTAGAGAGAGGGGCAGGGAAGGAGAAAGAAAGGAAGAGAAACAACAACATGCAATTTCCTCTCACATGCCCCTGAATGGGAACCTGGCCCACAACCCAGGCATGTGCCCTGACCAAGAATTGAACTGGCGATCCTTTGAGTCACAGGCTGGTGCTCAATCTTGAGCCACACCAGCCAGAGCTGTATGATTATTATTAAAAGAAAATTTTCTTTGTCTCTACAGATTTTGGATTTATCCTGAACTTTTCATCTCTATTATATTAAAAATTATCATTTTCAATATTAGGATTTTTTCCCAAGGAAATAACATTTAGATTAACACTTATCTTAAAAGGAATAAAATACTTTTCCACTGACCACACACAAATAGATACCATAGTTAAAACTGTGTCAAATCTAAACTTTCCTATTTAAGATTTCAATATAATTGTGTGGATTAGTCATAAAAATTATTTTTGAGACTGCCTGATAAATGATATATTAAAGATCAAATATATAGTTAAAAATAAATATTCAGAAACAGCTAGTCAAGTTTCAAAATGAATACAGATGGTTTTGCCTGAGGAATAGGCTGGTAAACACATGGAAGAGATTAGAAAAACAAGAATATTGAAGATTACACAGTCATTAATATTTTTAAATGATATTTCATAACTGTGAGCTAACTATTTGCATTTTAAGGTTGTCTTCCTTTCATCTTCCAATAAAGTAAATTCCAGGTAAATAAAATTTAAATTGAATGGAAAGCAGTAGAAAATGAAGGTGAATGTTTTTATAACATTGAGGTGAACAAGAATTTTTAGCATAACTTTATAAATTTGAATTCCATCATCAAAAAACAAACTATAAATCAAAAACTGGGAAAATATTTGCTACATATAAAAAACGCAGTTAATACAGAAAATACTTATGCATCACTAATGTATAATCAGCTCTCCAATTATAATGAGCAAGTAATATAAACAGGCGATTCATAAAAGAAGTAAAATTGATAAGTATGTCCAAAAGTATAAATAGCCAAAAATATAAAAACTTCAACTTCATTAGTAATCAAAGAAATGCAGATCATACACTTACCATACAATATTGGCAAAAATAACTAGTACAGCCTTTCCAGGAAAAAAATGTGTTTGTGTGTGTATGTATATACATAGGTGTGTGTGTATATGTACACACACCTATATATAAATTGAAACTATACATGTCATTTTTAAGGAAATTTTACTTCTGAAAACTTACAATAAAATAATTAAGGATGTGCAGAACCCCAGTGATGTGCATTGTATTTCTTTTTTTAAGAAGGAAAAGTTAATAAGGGATGAATAAAAGAGTTTAACCAAAACCTTAAATATAGTGGTGTCATATAACAGAACATTTTGTAGTCATGAACATTTTGGAGGAGCTGTGTATTGATTGACAGGGAAAGAAATTAATGACATACAGGAGAAGCATTCAAAGAATTTGCACCAAGATCCTAACATTAGCTACCTCAGATTGAGTAGTAATATGAGATTTGATTGCTTTTAAAATGATTTTCTGTAATGAACACCATTTTTTAAAAAAGAAGAAAATGCAATTTTTAAATCTAAAAAAATCGAAAGAGGAAGTAGAGTTGGAAGAACAGACACACATGATTTTTGGGGGAGAGGTTCTCAACGCATGCATCCAAGTCCCTGATCTGGGAGTGCGACACCCCTGTGAGGAGGATCTCAGTTAGAGACACAGCCCGTCAGGACGATAGCAACTCCCCTGCTAGCATTCCCAACTCCCCGAGCAACATCCTGGTTATAATTTGGCTGGTTATAATTTATTCCTTATTAGGAATATGTACCCTTCTGGAATTACATTATATGTAAATCAATTACTCAGCAGTCTAGGTCAATATCAAATAATTACTATCAGAGACATTACATGCTAAATATTATTCTCAACATTTATAGCTGTTGTAATTGTATAAAATGCCCTCTTTAGTTTGCATATTTAAAGAAAGAAGTGCAAAGTGTCTAAATAAAAGGATCAATATGGAGATGAAATTTCAAGTCAGCAAAATGCAAAAAGCCATTATTTTGACATATAGCATTAGAAGGAAAAGTGTATAGTATAAGCAAAAATCAGCATTTCATTTTTCTTTTATATTAAGGGAATAAATAATAGTGTTTCATATTCTTCAATAGTAGTTTTTTCTTAATCATTATATTGAATATTATTTTAAATGACTTATTTCTCTGTTCCAGATCTGGTTTTCTTCCGGAGCATTTATCCGTGCTGATCTTAGTGAATGGGGCATGAGTTTAACAGTCAGAGCCCCTAGTTCAGATTACAGAAGCACCTTGGGACTTTGTGGCACCTTTGATGAAAACCCAGAAAATGACTTCCATGACAAAAATGGAATCAAAATTGATCAAACTTTTAATAATTGTGTTGCTTTTATTAGTGAATGGAGGTAAGAAAGTAAATTATTTTCACTGGTTATTGTATTAATATTTGACTTAAGATGAGTGGTGACTCAGCACTCTGCCTTTTTTGCAATACTTCACTGGGAAAAAATATTTTTGTCCAAATTACTGTTCTTTTCTGTTTTCCATCTTCAAGGATTTTGCCAGGAAAAAGCATGTTTGACACAATGCCGATTTCTCTGCCATCCCCTGGAAAACGCCCCTATTGTAGCTGCTCCGTGGACAGCACTTCATTGTATCCATCTTCTACTCATCTGGCCACTGTTTCTCAGTCTGACATTGGTTCAGATTGCAGAGACTTCACACACGTTAAATTTTCTTCCTTGATACCAGAACTAGATGTCACCTCTAAATATATTAATTCAGAAACTATTGTCCAAGGAATAAAGCGTACATCTCAAGAAGAAAATAATTGGAGTTTCTCTCAAGGAAAAAAGCACAAGAACTTAACCCAACTGGACTTCAATTTACAACTATATCCTGAGAATGAGAAACAAAATGCGCCAAAAGCTTTGGGCAATGGGACACACACGCGAGAGCAGGCTAGCCACAGCCAAGAAACAGGGTGGCGCCAACCAAACAGATGGGAACGGCACAATTTATACGAGTTTCTTCCTTTGTTGGCTTTCCAAAGTCTCAGCCAGAGTGACCTAGAAGAGTTTACTTATTTTTTCCCTGAGGACCATACCGAGGATGTCCAGCAAGAGTTTGTCCCCACATGGCCCACACCTTCCGGCCTGACAGAATACGGCACCTTGGCCCTGTGTCAGCATACTCTAGCCAACTCCAGCTTAGGAAGGCACTGTCTTGCCTTTCTTGGCAAGAGACTAGACAGTGTTATAGATATGTGTGTTAAGGATGTCCTCCTAAAAGATGACCTTAGTTGGGCAGAAGCAGGTGTGGCCCTTTTAGAAAATGAATGTGAAAGGAGGATTTTGGAAGAGGGGAAATATGACACAGAAGAATATGCCAAATCGATTGAAGACATCCTCTTGGTACTGAAGTGCCCCAATTTATGCAGTGGTAATGGGCACTGTATGCAGTGGGGATGCCTATGTTCCCCAGGCTTTAGTTCCTATGACTGCAGTGGCTCACACGGTAAGTGATACTCTCCAACTGCAATGTTTGGAATATTACTTGATTATGAAAATATCTTTGTTCTTTTAGCAGAGTTGTTTAGATAATATAGGGAGAAAACAAATTATATTAACTAATACATTAATAATTTTCCAAAAGTGTCACATCTTATTCAGAGTAAAAGCAGAAGCACTTATAAGATAGCCTATAAGGCACAATGTAATCTCACACACAATCTCTGTCAAAACTCTTCCCTACTCTTATTGCCCTCACTCATTCCATTCCCCCACTTTGGCCTCTGTGCTCTTCCTTGACAATGTGGGGTTGCCTTGACCTCAGGGGCTTGGCACACAGCTGGGCTCTCTACTAGCAGAGAGTAAGCTTTTTTAGAATTCAAATTTAGTATTTTTTAAACACTGCATTTATAATGTTTTTGATAATTATACTAATTTGTTCAATTTTTTTCTCTAGCCCACCTATGTGGGACTATTTTCTCTCAAAATATTAGAGGAAGAAATTTTTGGAATCAGTTTGATTCTATTATCCAGTAAACTAATAACTCCTGATTTTCCTCCTACCCCCACCACTCTGTCCTTTCCCAACTGCAGAACTGTCTATCTCACTAAATACAAACTTTGTTTCTCTAATTGTTCACATTAAAAATTTGTAGTCATTTTGACTATTTTCTCTCATACCTGATGTGTAATCCATCTGCAAATCCATGAGTTAATCCATTAACAAATTCATTAGCAAATTCATCTCTAGCTTCAAAAAATTGTATCTCTTTTCCTGTTATAAATTTAGTCCAAACCACCTTTATCTCTCACCTGGATTATTATAGATTTTTCTCAATATTGATGCTATTCAGCAGCTAAAGGGGTTCCTTTGAAATGTATATCAGACCATATTACTCCTCTGCATAAATCCCACTAATGGCTCTCCATCTCCTTCCAAGTAAAAGCCATAGTCTCAACTACGGCCTAGAAGAATGTACAATAATCTGAGGCTCCTCTCTCATGGAAATCATCTCCAGTTCTCCCTGTAGCTCACTGCTCTCCAGTGGATGTTTGCTCGTTCTCAGAGGCCAAGCCTGCTCCTACCTCAGGACCTATGTACTTACAGATACCTCTAACTGAACCATCCTTCCACCACACGTCTCTATGGCTGACTTCCTTCTCTTTGTTCAAACATCAAATCACAAGAGAATCCTTTCATCATCATTCAGAATGAAGTACATTTTCTAACATAACCTTATAGTCTTTGTCTCTTTTAATATAGTTAACATACTTTTTCTCCATAGATATGAATGTAATATACTGTAATTTTAATAGATTTATGTAATGTAGTACTTTATTTTTTCACTTGTTTATTTCTTGTCTTCTCATATTATAAGTTACATGAAGGCAAGAACTTTGTTTTGTTCATTGCTATATCTTCAATACCTAGAATAATACCAGAAAAATAGAAGTTGCTCAGCAATCTGAATATATGAAAGAATAAACTAACATTTAAAAAAATTATGAATACAGTTAGGATTTTGAGTACCCATAACTTATAATTTTGTATCCTATTGCTAGTAAAGTTATACTAGCTTAGATGTTGCCAGTACTTAGACAAAAGATGCAATTACTTTCACCTAACTGCATTTATCTATTTTGACAACCAGATCCTGCTTGTATAGATAATATGTGACCTTACCAAGAACAGAGATATAACCATGTGAAGGTCAATTAACTCTGACTACTAGAAGAAATTTTTTCTTCTATGGCTGAGAGGTACACCTCAGATTATGGTAGTGTGTAGAATAGCAATAATACACAAAAATATCAACCATACTAGAATGGCAGCAGACATGAATTTTGATAACTCTTTCCAAAGCTTAAAATAAGGATTTAAAAATTTCAATATAGTACATTGCTAACTACAATATTTTATTACACAAGTATTTTTCCTATAACACATCTCTGTGGCAAAAACCAAAATGGCAAAATCAAAACATAGGCCATTGTAATAGTAATTTCTCAATACTTGCCCTTTATTGACATTAACATTAATTAAACTTGTATATTTTAGGGAATAGTAGAGTCTGTAACAATATTTTTATTGGTTTAATGGTAGATAACACCTTTTAAAATACCAGGTCACTCTTAATATTAAATAGTTCAATTAATGTCCTGAGTAATATTTGGAATAGACTTTGAAATATTATTTTATATTTTTTAAAAATCTGGGCTTTGAAAGTAATTAGTTTTAATCTAAAATGAAAGAAAATATGTCTTACTTTGTTATTATATTTCCCAAAGACAAGGCTCCTGAGATTATAGAGCTTGAGAATGCTGGCTTCTGTAATGTCCGAAAACACAACTGTATGATGGTGCGAGTTTTCGGTCAAGGCTTCAAAGAATCACCTTCATTTAAATGTGAAGTTACTAAACTGCAGGTATGTTAATTACAGAGTTGATAAACAAGTTTATGAGTTATTCAGATTAATTTTATTTTGGATTAATTTGATGTGTCAATAATCAACACAATCCCCAAGTATCATATCCACATATGAACAGGAAAATGATTAAGTTGCTTAACCTTTAAATTTCCTTATATGTTAACTCTATTTAACTATTCTATATAATTTTCATTGAGGTATTGGCTCACTATTTCACTCATATTAAGAAGTTGAAAGAACATCAGGGTTGATATGTAACCTTCTCTATTTCTTTTTTTTTAAGATTTTATTTATTTATTTTTAGAGAGGGAAGGGACAGAGAGAGAGAGAGAGAGAGAGAAACATCAATGTGTGGTTGCTGGGGGACATGGCCTGCAACCTAGGCATGTGCCCTGACTGGGAATCGAACCTGCGATGCCTGGTTCGCAGCCCGCGCTCAATCCACTGAGCTACACCAGCCAGGGCACCTTCTCTATTTCTTAAAATGTAAAAACATGAAGAATGGTTTTAATTTAAGACTTCCTGCATTAATTATAGGATATAGAGATAGGAACAATTCCAGTTGCAAACTGGTCAACCTTTATATTTCCCTTACTGTGAATTTCATACTGGAAAAATATAAATTTTGAGGCTACAAAAGGTGGACATGATCACTCAGTTTGAATATTGATATATCAAATTGCATCCTATTTTTAATGATTTTCATATAGCTTTATTTTTCTTTATTCAAGTGGAATTTTATTTTAAGAAAAGCTCTTTGAATTTCTAAAATATGATTTGCTGAAAACTTAAAACAGTGAATCATATTTTAACACTGTTTTTCTTTTTTTCCAAATTGATGAAGTCAAATGTGATTCTGAGACTGAAAATTTATAGGAGAAAATAAGTTTTGTATGTGCTTTTTTCAAGTATTTATACTCAAGAAGTATGGTTATCTCGAGACTTTATAATTTTCCTAAATGAGCCATGAAATATTTTAATGCCAATGAAATAACAAGGCACAATAGTAATATAATGTGTATATAGATGTATTCACTTCAGTGAATATCACTCAGGCAAGCAGACATTTTATTTTTCTTGGCAGAATAAATCAAATGGCACCACTCTACTATTAAGTGATTTGCCAAGAGAGAATCTTACAGGTTTATATTCTTTTGGAAAGTATACTTTGTACTTCCTCTTAGACATATTTGCTGTGATATTTATTCTCATACAACATCTCTCCTCCAAACATCTGATAAAGAGAGTACACTCTGGAATTCTCTACCACACTATACAGAGCTATAGAAAGAAACATATGTTCACGAGTCAAAACTAAACAGATCAGCTATTTTCTTTTGCACGCTGTTCATAGTGTTTATGTATTTCATTTGCAATACAGTTAGTAGGCTTACTTTTAAACATTCGTATTCCACCTTTTTTTTACTTTTTTTTTTTTTTTACTGTTCTTCAAGTACAGTTGTCTCCATTTCCCCCCACCCCAGCCATCCACACTTCCCACCCATGATCCCACCCACCTTTGGTTTTGTCCATGTGTCTATTATAGATGTTCCTGAAAACCCTTCCTCCTTTCCCCTGCATTATCCACTCGCACCTCCCCTCTCATTACTGTCAGTTCTTAATTTCAATGTCTCTGGTTATATTTTGCTTGCTTGTTTGTTTTGTTGATTAGGTTCCACTTCTGGGTGAAATCATATGGTATTTGTCTTTTACCACCTGGCTTATTTCACGTAGTATAATGCTCTCCAGTTCCATCTTGAATTTCCTCCACACTCTAGCTGATTTTAGTTATTTGCTTACTTGGAAGGTATGAAAAATATTATCATGGTTCTAAGAGTTGGTGTCATACAAAAGGTGGACACAGGGAATGTCCCTGTCTTCTCATCCCTACCTCCCTCTTTCCATTATCCTTTCATTCCATCCCATTCCCATCCATCCCCAGAAGGTATCCATTCTTATTATCTTCTGGTACAGTCTTACTGTTTTCTTTGGTATCAATACTAAGGCAAAAAAGCATCTATAAGATACACCCCTTCTCTTTTACATGAAGGGTAGCATATTATAGATGCTTTCTTCTACCTTTGCAGTAGTAATTTTAAATAACTTTGTGGTTAAAGATTAAATTACACAATGATTTCCTTTATTCTTTCCTGGAAAAACATCCAGGCCTCTATAGAATCTCATTTTAAATTACTTAAGGGGTTAAATTCAAGTTTCTATCCTAGAAATGAATGCTACATCATGATCTGGCTCTTGACTATTTTTGAAGGCTTGGACCTCCTTGCACTCACACTAACATCCTATGTCGATCAACGCATCCCTGTCCTTTTGCATGCTAGTCCCTGCAGCCACACAGAGTCACGCTCTCCATTTCTGCTCCCAGAGTCCATGGAGTCTCCATTTCTTACTTTCAGGAAGAAAAGTACTGTTTTCTTTTCAAAGTCTTCTGGGACTGTCCTGGTTAGATTTAGTGTCTTCTTTCTCTGTCATTATACCTTTATTTTTAAATTTTGGTTATAGAAATAATAAAAATGTCTTATTTGTCATTTCATATATTATATCTTTTCATAAGGCTATTCCCAGCACATACAAATACCACAAAATATTAATAAATAGAAAAGAAAGAAAACCCTATTTATTTTTATTTGGGGTAGGCTCCTCCAAACAGAGGGGTGGAAATAATCCCTGTATTGCCAGTCATTGGCTGGAGTCTTATTTCAACACATGAAAACTAAAGAGACTATATCCATCTAAGTGTCAATATCAGGACTACCCCCAAGACATTGCTGTCAATCCCCTCTGCTAGAGGGAAACTACTGATATATCTGATAGGCCAGACTCTATATCCCCCTGAATTATGGAAATTTGTACTGAGATCCACTTTCAATAATCAAATCTTTAGCAAGATAGTTTCTACGAGCCACAGTTTAGCATGCTCTTGCATTCCATACCTTTCCCTACTGACCTACAATATTGGAGTATCAGCAAATTCTATGACCATTTCTAAGTGATTGAAATGCATTCTACAGTCATATATTGTTTTTAAAAGTCTAAATCTAAAGTTTGGGGTTAGAATAAATCTTTTTAGTTTTCTATGTAGTTACCAGTACCCAGAAAATTGTACGGGTTTTTCTTCTTTAGACACCAATGCATTTCCAATACTAAAAAATAATACTTAATGTTTAGGTTAAGCATGATGTACCAGTGAATTATTAAATAAGGTGAATTAGCTAGAATTTTTAATTTCAAGTTACATAAATTCAAATTACATAAAAATGTTTATTATGACAATAATATGTTTCTGTCAGAACCGAGGATGTACTGAATAGCTGAATTGTCAGTGGAAAACTTGAACTTGAGACTTGAACACTGTCAAGATTCAGTATGTGCATTTATATGTGTGTGACGTATCTTTCTTCTCAGTTCCACTTTTCTCTGTTTCTGAGCTTCATTTTTCCCTTTTACTAGATACTGGCTTTCTCCACGTAGTGAAAAACACAACCACCAACAGCACCGTAGGTTTGTATTTTGCTACTCAGGCCACCAGAGGTGGACTGGCCCAACACCCTCCAGTACAAATTAAAAATATTCCAAGTAATCTAAGCATTGGCTCAGCTTAAGTTCACCTCTGGAGCAGTAAAGTGTAGTTAGGGAGGTGACTCATATAAGAGAAGAAGAGGTCCCGTGGGAACGAGTCAGCGGAGGATCAAATGGACAGTTTCAAGTGAAGTAGAAAGTGAGGGACTTTCAGGAGAAATGATGAAGTTTGTGGTCAGAAAATCAGTCCATTTTGTGTCCATTACATAGTCAAGTGTACTTCCTCTCACTACAATAGTCATTGCATGGTGATCCATTATATTGGCCAATATTAGCAACCACTTTGATTTGGACTGAAGGAATGTGTGAGGGATTGAAAGCAGTTTACATCAAAAGAAGATGTATACATTTTTTATTTTTCTGAAACTATCATTGTCATTTTTGTTATTAGTTATATATTCTATTATACCAGGCATGTATTTTTAAATTTGTATTTTGATTAGCAAAATATTTCCAAGGAGGTTCATTACTTTCTCATTATGCCTGCAGCATAATAGCAGTAAATGGGTCCTTGGAGAAGCCGTCTCTGCACAAACTGTTTTTCGAAATAGCAGAACTGTTGACTGTCAGCTGCCTGCTGATGGTCAGCAACCTGGTACCATGGATCTCAGGGGTGAGAAACCAATTGCAAAATGGCAGTTAAAGGTAAAAAAGAAAATATATCTTCATAGTTATAATTAAAGTAAATATATATTAAGATTTTATGATTTATGAAGCTACATTTAGATAAGTTATCTTATTACAGAACTATCTTACAGGTATCTAATGATGGCTACAGGTTCAGTAATCCCAAAATAGTGACAATATATGATGGGGCTTGTCAAGTTTGTGGTCTCTATGGAAAGGACTCATGTACTACAAAGGTAGGTATCTTTTCACTTATTTTCATCTTAGGTGTTTTCATTTCTCATAATGTAGTTTTTAAGCTTTCATATCAGAAATACTAATACAGAAAATCTCTCCTCAGTTTTATACAAGATTAATTAAAATTGTTACTCTGCCCATATAAGTCTTATTTTAAATGGCAAGAAAGAAATTTCTACCTTTAACATTTTAAAGTGGCAGACTGTTTGTTCCTAAAGAATCAAAAGAGGAGGTTAGATTGAATTTTCCCTCCTTCATACCTTGTTTTTAAAGTAATAATGATTTTCCAGCAAGATAGTGCTTCATGATTACCTACTGATCTTTGTGGCAAGTGACATGCATTTGTGTAGAGTCTGTAAAAATATATGAGACTTGCACTTTTACAGGGAATTTTTTATGGCAACTAAGTTCATTGGACCATGAAAATACCACTTGAGGGGTTAAAGAACAGCACAGCCTGACCCAACTCCTCACAGCCACACCTTCTTACCTACACCCAGCCTACCGGGTTGATCCACAGGTCTCTCCCATGTCCACTGCTGATTTCACAGATGCCATGGCCCTAATATTTGGATCTAATATCACTTGGCTCTCAAAACTGAGGAGCAGATCAAATATTATTTTTGTATATGGACATTAAAAGTATTGCTATTTTACATTTAATTTTTTCCTTGAGATTATCCATCAGATCATGTCAATAAGAAGTTTCTGTTTTTGAGAAATTGTTTGATTTCTATTTTCCCTCAAATATTTTATTTCCATATATCCTACAATAAATACTTTTGAAATGTTTTTATTTTTTGTTGTTTTATCCTCTTGGGCTATTTTGTCCTTATTTTTGTGCAATATTCTGAGGGACGTCCAAGGAGATTTTCTAAAGAGAGCTCAGTTTATATATACTGAACAAAATGTGGTCTTCTTCCAAGGTTAAAAATTAGTGCTACATTTAATATTATTTCTGTGCATGCCAGCATCTCTTTGCACTGTCTTGTGTAATATCCACTGTGATGTATGGATAATTATGCTATAGGCCTTGTCTAGTTTTGCTATGTTCACAGAACACAGTGGGCTCCTAGAAGAAGAAAGGATAACTATAAACTAATGTGATTCTACAAGATGTTCTGAGGAAAAGATTCTGTTTTTTTTTTTAAATAAATAAAGCACTTTCAGCATGAGCTTAGCACTAAAAAAGACAACGAAGAAAAGAGATCTTCTTCCATGTTATTTATAAGCTATGTTATAATTCTGCACAGAAATACAACTCTATGCATTCTTTTATTCCCTCCATAATAATGCATTCTGTAAGTATTAACACATAAAGGAAATTAATTGTTTCTAGCATGCATTATGATGACTAGGGGATATGAAAAAATATTTCCTGATCAAGATTTAAAATATATCAATGGAATCATTAATATATATGCTGCTATTCTTCTTTGTACAGTTTACTTTCCTTAATACTAACTGTTGCTGTATTTTGATCAGTGTTCTCCTTTTTAAAATTAAAAAAATTTTTCCCATTAGGAAAATATTTGCATTATTGATGGACTCTGCTACACTGATGGGTATAAAAATCCTACCAGACCTTGTCTGATTTGTAGACCTAAAATTTCAAAATTTACTTGGTCATTTTTAGAAAGTAAGTTATTTTTTATTAATATAAATATTTCCTGTAGAAGATATTTTAAGTGATTTTTAAACCATAAGTTACTTAAATGTGCTTAAGATGAACATTGTATTTAACTTCTTTCCTAACTGCACAAATTACTTTGCTAGAAGAATATATAAGATTGTTATTTTGTGTGATCTTGATGATTATATTACAATAGGGCATGGGCTCTTATTTTAATATTTGATAAAGAAAGCAAATGTGAAATATTAATAGAAGAAATGGGAAGAGTTAATCCAGCTGTACACAATTTGTGCAAGTCAAATAACTACTAGCAAAATGACCTCTCAAGCATTAAGTACACAAAAATGTTCATTAGTAAAACTCAGTGGGTTTAGTGGAAGGTGATCATTACTTTGACACCAAAGGTTTCCATCCTGTGTTTAGCCTTAACTCTTCTCAGTTTTGTGACATGACATTCAATATTAAACATTTAAGTTCTAATTGCCATGCACTTATCACCTGTTAAATAAGATTATCTGGACTTGATAATCTATAAAGTGCCTCCCAGCCTCGCTTTCTGTGACTCTCTGAACATAATATTGGACAAATAATTTCTGGGTTCTTTGTTCCACCCCAAAATACCCTAAATTATAGTCATGTACCATATAATTTCTTCACTTCCCTAAACACAGCTGTGTGTTCTACACTGGAGTTCTTCACATTCTTCTTCCTTAGTCAAAAGGCCAGCCATCATAAGACACAAGATATAATTACTCCCTGGCCCCATATAATTTTATATGCAGGGGTCCTACAACCTTATATTTATATGTACTTTGTAATATCAGTATATATGTTATAGCATGTGTGAATTTCATTACTGTAACGGACCATATGTCACGTGATTCATTGTTCAGATGCAAGGCTCATGGGTATTATGAGCAGACAATGGAAATTTGGTCATGAATTTAGTGCAAGAAATAAGGGGAAACTAATATAACTTCTGAATTGCTGTCTTTGTTTTTAATGGCTTTGGTACTACTAGTTCATTACAGACTCACAGATTTCAAAGGTATGACAGGTCTGTAAATATCATCTGTTTCAAACTCTTTGTATTGAGGGTGAGGAAATTAAAATCAGTAAATGGTAATAAGGTGATATATTCAATGGCAGAATGGGAGCCAGAACTACAGCGTCTTGGCATCAGGGCTTCATTAATGCAAGCAAAGTGTCTGTGCCCAGTGTAATGAAATGAGGTTATTCTATCTACTAAGCAGGTGAACAAGAAAGAGAAACATTTAAAAATGTAAGACAATATAAACTATGTTGTAAATATTTCCATGAGCATAAAAAGAACACATTCCTTGTCCCCTAAAATAGTTACCATTCCAGTGTGTGAGCTCAGCCACTGAATGACTTCTGAGGAGCAGCGGATTGGTGATGACTAAATAGCTCCCAGTTGTTGTAACTGGGGAGGCGTGAACAGCCAGGAAAATTCAGGGGAGCCCAGTGAATAATCCACTCATGCACAGGAAATGAGAAATAGAGAAAAGGAGGTGGAAAGAGGGAAAGTGAAGATGAAAAGGACAGAGAGCAAATGGGAGCCAGTGGGAAAGAGCCAGCAGTGGGATTGCCAACACTAAGTAATCTCAGAAAGAAAAGAAGGTACATGCCGTCTGTCTGGGTGATGAAAATGTATGTTATGCTATATTTGAAATGTTTTCAAACTGTCATAGCAAAGCTTGAAGTTGGTACCTGTCAGTTACTTTTACATCTAAGAATGGAACTGAATTTATTCAGAATGTTAAAAAAAAATGAAGACGGGTAATAGACATTTCAAGAGTTCAAACTTTATCAAAATGTCTGTCTCAATGGGTTCTTTGTATCACATTTTTCCTCTTGCTTTTCTACACAGGTACAAAAATAAATATTTTCTCTGTTACAGACAACCAACCGCCAGTGATTCAAATACAGCAAGACAAATTACAGACTTTTTATGGGGAAAGCTTTGTGTACCAGCTCATGGCCTTTGATCCAGAAGGC
Organism: Tonatia bakeri; assembly: GCA_004024845.1. Lineage (NCBI taxonomy): Eukaryota > Metazoa > Chordata > Mammalia > Chiroptera > Phyllostomidae > Tonatia > Tonatia bakeri. Next base: position 745 of record PVIA01009973.1, on the reverse strand, counting down.
TCTGACATTCATTTTACCATGTACTCTGGTCCTGAAGGAGCAAATGTTTCCTCTGCAGGACTCCTTAAGTGGAAAGCAGAGTCACAAAATCCCCGGCCATTTACTCTATACCTTAGCGATGACTGCAATGCTGAAACTAAAGTCACAATTGAGGTATTGTTTAAAATTGCATAAAGGAGACTCAATTAACTAACAAAATTAAAAAATTATTATTAATTTAAAATATAATTTCTATTCTTAATTCATGAAGAGTAACTAAACTATTAAACATCTCATGGAAAATTAAACTGCCAAAATTTTGACTATTTTTGTAAGCATTTAAAACTTCACAGAGATTCACAAGTCTAGAGCACAGATCTAAGCTACTGACTCCTAGAACATTTTCTTCAACACTTAACTGTGACGAGGATAGAGAACTCATTCATGTCCATCTTTGAGAAAGATCTGCAATTAATCTAAGATTGATACCTGTCAACAAAAGGTCACTGCCATCAATCTAATGCCAATAGGAGTTCCAATCTGCAGTGTGGGAAAAGGAGAAACTACTCAAGTAAACAGTTTGCAAACCAGGAAGACAGCCTTGAGAAGAAACTGAAAGTGCTTTGTCAAAACAAAGGGAAGGCTCACTTTTATAAAGTTCTCACTCTGGTCCCTGATTGGTTCATTTCCATGCCAATAAGGAATCAAAATATACCCAGTCTGATTGGTCCAAATAACACTGTCCTGCTGGATCAGAATGGTGTAT
>PVIA01009972.1:0-55820 GCA_004024845.1 Tonatia bakeri | reverse complement strand
TTCTGGACTGGGTTGCCGTAAGGGACTGACTCCCTGTGGAACCATGCTGCCTAGAGTCGGGTATTTGTCTTACGGAGAAGCCTCACGGCCTGGCGAAGGTGGCAGCATCTGTGGCAGCGTGTCCAGGAGAAACTGCCCACCCAACACCGCAGCAGAGAGCCCAGACGCCCTCGCCTGTGGGGGTGTCGGTGGCACCTCGGACTGCTCCCTGAAGCCAGGAGGAGCCTTGGTTCGGCTCCCGAGGACCACCCAACCATGACCACAGTGCGGGAGGGCACAAGCCCCACCACACCGTGCACACCCGTTTGCCTGTCTGCCCAGGCGGACGCAAGGATGCGTCCTCAGGGCTGGCCTGGCCGACCGCCGCCTCAGCGGGTCCTCACCGCAACCGTGGTGACAAGGATGACCAGAAATGTGTAGTGACTGCGTTCTGCATGCCCTCTGTGTCCTGCCCCGTCGAGTCTGACGGCCCCTCCGTGTGACGGTGACAGCTCTGTCGTCACTCTGCAGGTGCAGAAACAGAGCCCCAAGAAGGAACGAGCTGCCTGAGGCAGGGGCAAGGATGCCCAGCTGCCTGCAGTCTGCAATGGGCCCTGGCGGGTTTTTTTCCATAGCCACCTGTTGTCATCGGCCCTCAGCCCTTGGCCCACGCCTGGGGCCTCAGAGGGGACAGCCGTGCCCGACCCCCACCATCTCGTTGTCAGGAAGGCTCTTCCTCACCACGTCTGGAGTCCTTCCTGAGACTCCACACGGTAGACTCGCTGAGCGAGGACGCACTGAGCTCTCCCTGGGCAGCACCCCTCCGTTTCTGCTGTGCACACTGGGGTTCCCGCCACGTTCAGAAAGGCCAGGTGTGACGTGTGTCCTGCTTCCGGTGCCCCGGCCGGACCACAGCTCCACCCCCCTTGCCTGCCCTTATTTTCCTTCATGTCCTCAACGTGGTCACGTGTCACTGTTTGTGTCTGAAAACCACCTGAGAACTTTCTGGACCAAGGTGGGCGCGGCAGGAGTGCCAGCCCGGGAGTCGGAGTGCATCGGCCCACCTCTCCGGGACCACGTCATCCAGGGCAAGCCGACGTGGCTGTCTCTCCTCGAATGGGGGTGACACAGGGCTTGCCCCGGGGAGTCGGCGGGAGTGCAGGACAGAAGGTGTGGGAGGCGCCAGGCAGAGTCGCTCGTCGACTGTCAGTAGGTGACCTGCAAGTGGTGGGGACGGTGGGGATGGGGGGGAGGCAGGCGGGAGGAGGGAATGCCGAGCACCAGTGCTTGGTAATGAACCCCTGCCGCTGCCACCCGTGCCCCCACCTGGCCTTCACCTCCCTCGAGCACACAGCACACAGATCTGTGCACACACGTGAACACACATGCAAACACACTGCGAGGCCGTCAGGGTCCCCAGGGTCTGGGGCTGCACTCGAGACCCTCCAGCTCCCCGAAGCGCCCTCCCCGCCTTTGCTCACGGCGCCCAGGCCTCCTTCCCCTGATCGGGAGCGCGAGTAGGGCCGCGCCGTGGCCTCGTGCTCAGCAGCCACGCTTGTTGAACACCCAGCAGCTCCCGAGTTTCTGAGCATCTGGCCCCTCCCACCCATGGTTGGCTGCAGGGCGCTCGAGTGGAGCCTCCCACACAGGCTGCCCAGAGACAAGCCAGGGGGCTCTCCTGTTAGCCCTTTGCCTCCGGGGATGGGTCCTCATGGAGAGAGCTCACCGGCAGACCAGTCAGCTCCCACCTGCAGCCTAAGCCAAGGACCCTGGGCGGGTCCCCGCTGCTGCTGGGACAAGTGATGTGCAGTCACCAGCTTGAAGGCAGGCGGGTGCACAGGAGCAAACAAGCACAGCCTCTGCCTCATGGCCCTGCCGACCCGCGTGGAGCCCCCAGGCTCTAAGCAGGTCCTGGGGCTGCTTGCCTCCGGGCTGGAGCCCACAGAGGGCCCCCGTGGAGACGGCGGTTGCTAAGACAAGGCTCCAAGGGGCTGGGGCTGTGTTCACACAGGGTGCACCTGCCGGCTGGGAAAGGCCAGTGGCGGGTCCTCTGCAGCAGCCCAGGGCACTCTGCCAGCCTTCTGCATGGTCTCCATGGTTACTGGTGGAATTCTTCTTCCCCGCCCAAGAGAGCACCAGCCCCCTTGTCCTGTTTCCACCTGTGGCCAGGAGCAGGAAGGGGATCATTCTTTCTGGGTCCTATTCTCCAGGCACCAGATGACACACTGTAATCTGGGGCAGGGACAGGGGTGTGCCTCACTGCCACACACTCACAACCAGGCAGCTTTGGGGACAGGAGGAGGGAGCTGATGGGGGGACCCCTTCTCCACCCCCCACACTGGGCTGGCAGGACCCAGGGCTGCAAGCCCAGGGCCAGCAAAACAGAGAAGCTGCCCCAGGACAGCCTGGGCTGATCGCCCTCCAGCCTACCGGTCACCAAACAGCAGTCAGAGGACCCCAAAATATAAAGGGTAGAAGCTTTTCAGAAAAGTGATCATGCAATAGAGCTCAGGGTGTACACGCCATTCCCAGTGCTTTACAAGGATTGACACTCACAGTCACAACAAACAGTTAAGTAGGTGAGACTGGGGCGGGAAAATGTCGGCACTGGGAGTCAAAGAGCTTGGGCAGGGTCACGGGCTCTCTGGGTGTGGAGCAGGGACTCTGACTGAGGCAGCGTGGCCCCCGCATCTGTGGTCCCCTCACCTGGGACGAGACAGGCCTCCTGCTGCTGCCTGGAGCTCTGAGTGCAGCACAGGGCCGAGCTGGTGCTGACTGGAGCCAGGCTGGGAGGTGCTGCTGGCCTCCTCACAGAGCCTGAGAGGGCAGCACTGAGAGGCCGGCCAGTGGTGTGGCGACCAGGACAGATGTGGGCCAAGGGTCCTCTGGTCTGGGAGCAGCAGGCTGGGCACCAGGCTCCTGGGGGCCCGTCTGAGCATGTGGTGGGGCAATGTGGGCCAGCCAGAGAGCAGTGCAGCCCCTCAGGTGGGGGGGCTCGTAGAAGACGAGAGAGAGATGGGGTGGGGGGGGGTGAGGTGGGAAAGGAGAGGAGAAGGGGAGGGAGAGAAAAGAGAAAGGCAGCCAGCAGTGACCTGTCCCCCAAAGCAGCTTTAAGGGAAGCACACCCAGTAGTGGAGTGTAATTACAAATGCAGACCAGCATCACCCAAAATGCAGTCATGCTCACCGCCTCTTCCTCCCAGAATCCAGAAACCTGAGCCGCCCAGCTCTGTGGGTGGCAGCACGTCGTGCCGGCTGCTCAGTCCCCGCCACCTGGCTGCCAGGCTCCCCCAGCTGCTGAGTGAGCAGACAGAGGGCGGGGGAGGGGAGCGTCTTCATGTGGAGCTCCCCCACACACCCCGCCCCGCCGACTGCATGGGCCTGTCCCCTGGAGCTCCCCTGGTTCTCCTTCCAGGCTCCTGGCAGTCCTGGTGCAGCAGTCGAGCCTCAGCGAGGTCAACCACCAGGACAACGAGGTGAGTCTGCCCGTGGGAGGGACAGTGGCCACTGTGCACATCGGTGGGGGCGGGGGGAGGCAGGCCTTTCGGAACCACTCACGGGGCTGCTGGGACCTTCGGGCAGAACTGTCCACCCACGGTGGTCATGGGCAGCTTCTCCGAGGGGGGTGGTGGCATTAAGTATTTCCGCACACCCCTGAGGTTCCATGATTGCCCCCGCACAGCCCTGATCTATCCCCTGGAGTTCCCGGAGCGTGGGTGGCCTGCTGACTCGGAGGGACCAGTGTCTGAGGGATGGCAGCCCCGGGCCTCCTGTCCCAGAGCCCTCCTTCTGAGCACCAGCAGCCTCCACAGCTGCTCTGTTCCTGCTGCAGAGACAGCCCGGCACCGGCTTCCGAGAAGCCACGTCCTTGGCAGGTCTAATGCCAGGGCCTGTGGGAGCTACTTAGCTCTTTCCAGAAGCAGAACCGACCAGCCAGAGTCAGCCTGATTACTTTAACGAGCTCCGGAAAACCAGCTCAAATGCCTGGTTTTTAATGAAGTGTGTTGTAAGCATGTGCTCAGTTTGGCCACACTTTGCTAAGAACACACAATGTAACGTTAAGCAAGTCTGACAGCAAGGAAAGTGCATCAGCCCCTAATGCCAAGTGGCACCGTTGCCGCAGGAGCTGGCTGGCTGTCCACAGTGGACAGGGCGGGGGTGCAGCCCCCACCAGGGCTGGGCCTCACCTTCCTCCCGCCCTCTGTGGCCGGGCCTCCTCCCTGCCGGCCTGGGCAGGTGGTGACCACAGCAGGAAGTCCCTGTGTCGCAGCCCGGGTCTGAGGTGGGCCCCTCCGACTGGGCGGCCACACTCTGCGTCCACGCCCACGTCTTCAGTGGTTTGAAGCTGACACCAGGAGAGAGAGGGGATGGCACCGTGTGCAACTTCTGCTGTAGAAACGAGAGCCAGAGACAAGAGCACACACGCCAGCCACAGGCCAGGGCGCGAAGGCAGGGCACGTCAGCCGATCGTGAACTTCTAGGTGGACCGCCAGCCCTCCCTCCACCTCCAGCTCCACCCGCGACTCCAGTGATGGCAGCTCCCGAGAGGGATGGAGGACGCCCAGCCCGCCCCGGTAAGGGCCGGAGGGGACGGGTCGGCGGTAGACCTGACTGCAGTGCCAGACGTGTCAGGTCGGGAGCGAAGTGGAGGGACAGAGAGCGCAGGAGAAGACGTCTGCTCCTGACGTGTCTGTAACTGCTCCAGTGGATCACGTGTCACTTTGTCGGGGACATGGGTGTCAGGCCAGGGCTGCCCTCACCCGGCTCGGGGGCTGCAAACATTCTGTGCTGCTGCTGCTGTTACTGGTTTTTACTCATAGGAGTAATTTGTGAATGCGTTTGCTTTTCCAAACTTTAAAGACTGCAGGTAATGCTGGGATGTCCTGGGGGACGCCCGCCACGCCATGGTGGCCCCAGACAGCCACCGTCCAGTGGTCTCTGTGCTGGCCTCTCCTGCATGTCCACGGACCCCGTGGGATGTGCCCCAGAAAGTGTCGCGGCCCCTCTGCACTTCTGCGACTTTGCTTTCTCTCCAGAGCCATCCCAGAGCCCCCCGGGTGACATGTCATCTAGCCCATCCCCACTGATGCCCCCTTGTGCGTCATAGATCACCCCTTGTCCACGGCTCAGCCACCCAGGGTCAGCCGCAGTCAGAGCGTGGGACCCGGGGACCTCCAGAAATAAACACTTCGAAAGCTCCGATCGGCACGGCGGGGCCTCACACTTTCCCCCTCGGGACGGGGCTTGTCCTCGGCCCACCGCCCGGCGCTGAGCAGCTGTCTCGTCACCTGCACGATGGTCTCAGTCTGGCGGTCTCGGCGTGGCAGTGCGCGTGCCGGGCCAGTCTTCTCCGGCTCAGTGATGCCCCATGCACGTGACCTCCATCCTGCGCCTTACTTACAAGTCAGCGTCATCAGGGGCATGCGTGTCCAGAGAAAGCATGGTGTGCGTTGGGTTGGTGTCATTGTGGGTCCAGGGTCCCCCACAAATGGGGGTACCTCTGTGCTGTGACAACACCTCTGTTTGTTTCCCTGCTCCCCCCGAATGGATATTCAGGTTGTCTCCACCCTTCACCCTCGTGGTGCCTCCCTAGGCGTGTCCTGGTCTGAGCCTCTGAGAGTGTGTTATAAGATTCCTTTGTTAAACATGTGCCTCCTTTCCTGCACTCTTTGTTCTGGGCCAATGGTCCAGTTTTGGGTTTTTTTTTTTCTGCTTCGTTAACCTCACTGCTTAAGTATAAAGTGACTCATTCAGAAGCAGCCGCGCTGCAGAGCGGCACCCAATGGGAGAGGCCGACGTCTCGGGCTGCTGCTGCGCCTCGTCCTCCGGGGCCTTGGGGGACCTGCGCCGAAGACAGGCTTCTCCCCGGCAGCTCCGGGAGCCCACAGCCGCCGACCGCCTGGACTCGACCCTCCCCTGCGCTCGCCGTGGCTCTGGCGGGAAGATGCCCCGGGAGAGGGGCCGTGAGCGGCTGGCACGTGGGCTGGCGCCTGACACCCACCCACAGAAGCGCCGGGGCGAGTGGTGCTTGCGGCGCTCTGTGGACTCCATACCGAAGGCGTGTTCTGACTCGAGTGGCCTTTTCGTGAGCGGCTGGACCCTGCAAACCTGCGTTCCAGCGGCCGAGAAAGTAAATCAAGTCGTAAAAACCAGATGTGAACCGCTGGCTGTAATTCTTAGCACAAACATTCCTAAGATACGGCCACAAGCACAGAGTGTGCCCTATAAAAGCAAAATCAAAACTACGAGTCCCTGACCCTAGAAATCGTTTTATTTTATAGTTACCAAAAGGTGAAATAACAGAGCCATTTTCTGTGACGCCAGAAGGTTTGTCCTAAACACACGCACACCTCGAGAAAACGGAGTGGAGGCTACTGGCAGGAGTGCGCCCCTCTGCCCCGGCCCCCATGCCCCACAGCCCACGGTGGGGGTGACTCGTCTCGCCCATCCGTGGACCCCTGGAGTCCAGAGAAGCCGTCGGCACACTCACTCCACACACTTTAAGGAGCCCGCCCCGAGGGGCCACAGTCCCGTGCAGAAGAGGCGAAGTTTCCGCGTCCGTGACAAGGGGGTGTCCCCGCGGCCTGCACTCTGACGCCTGTTTGCTCGCTCCTCCTTGTGAGACGTCGCTCCGACACTCCGCGACCGGCAGCGATTTGTACTGTTTCTCTTGCATTTGTGTCTCATTTGCATTGAGATATCTCCATTCTCAGGATTTCTGGTTTTTGTCAGGTACATTGCTTTTGTCATTAATGCAGGGAGGAGGGGAGCATCTCCGAAGAGTGTCATGATTCGTGGGCACGCCTGGCGCGCCAACGCCCAGCCCAGACGGTTTTCGCCTTCGCCGGGCCTCTGGCCGAGGGGCGTGCGCTGTGTGAGTCCAGGTTAGGGAATCCAGAACAAAGGCGAGGAGTTTACTTACTAGTCTCTCTAATGTATGTTTCCCAAGTGAAAATTAAAGAAAATGGCATTTGTGGCCGCACTTCTAACAGGTTTTTAAAATCTTCTAAAGCGTAGCATCTGTGCCAATTTCGTGTCTAGAGAAAACCCTTCATAACTTTTGTGCGGGGCAGTCCTGCGCAGTGGGAGATTAGTATTAACGGTGTGTGCATTTAAAAATGTCCGCCAGGGCCCTGCCGGACTTCCGGGCGATTCCGGGTCCTCGGAAACATCTGGGGTGGTTTTGCCGAACTGCCGGTCACCTGCCCTCATTGTGTCCCCAGAGCACCCAGGGTAGCGCCCAGCTGTCCTGCCCGCGGGGCTGCCCAAGTCAGTCTGGTAGTGTGGTTCTGCAACGTGGAAACTGCTCAGAACTGAGTCAGGTTTTGGGGCGGGAAACACAAAAGCTGCAGCAGTCTGGGGGGAAGGAACGTTCTGAGAAGCCGATAGGAGGTGTGTGCCCTGAACCCAAACGCTGGTGGCGCAGGCTCAGGGCGCAGGACGACGCGTCTGCACAGCAGCGTGGTCCCAGGTGGCCCGAGGCGCCCCACAGCGGTCGCACTCCGTCCCTGGGGCGTCTCAGAGCGTCTCAGAGCGCAGGCATCCTGCGTCACCTCCCCGCGCACGCCCCGAGAGCCCGTGCTCAGCCGAGTGCGAGTTGGTCCTCATTCTCCGAACCAGTGCCTTCTGTTTTCCCAGAAAGTGGAATTATGCGCCCACCGGGCCCCCTGGGTGTCTGCTGGTGGGTGCCCCGTGGTTCAGGCCCCGGGGTGCCTTTTCGGCCCAGCCGAGTCCATGGTGGGGCTCCAGAGGGCAGCCAGCGGGAGCCGTCTCCCCGGCTGGGACATGGGGAGTGTTTCCCGTCCACGGGCCTGGTGTGTGACCCACCCGTGGGTCCACCGGAGGCTCGACGCCTGCCATTCTCTGACCCATTCTCCCTGTGGCATCGCCCGGGCACCCACTCTGGGCTCAGGGCAGTGGGTGTAGCACAGCGGAAGCCCCACAACCGGAGCCTTGGACCCAGGTTTCGGTCACAGCTGGCTCCAGCGCGGCCAGCTTACCGGGGGTGGGGCTGCTGGGGGAAAAAGCTAAGCAACTCTCGGTGTTCAGGAGTGTGTGCTGGTGTTAGACTCAGGCTGGTTTCCAAAGGCTTGGTTTTCCGTCACCGACTCGGAGAGGACTGATTTCTGTTTCTCGTCAGCCCAGCTGAGAACAAAACAGCAACAGGAGATTCCCCTGACTCGGCGTTGTCACGAGCTGTTCGTGCTGTGATGTGAATACACACTGTGTCTCCGTGTGCTGGGTGTCATGTGCATGGAAATGCATATCGCTGTTTAGGGAAGTCACGGGGTCCTTCCAGCCTCCCTCGGTTCGGGGCCGTCTGCAGGATCATCAACAGTTATTTCTGACGCGACCCCGGATGCCTGGGTGGGGGTGGGGGCGGGGGAGCACGCGCACCTCGCAACGCCTCGCCTAAGTAAACACTCGCCAGCTGCACTTCAGGGAGGGGCAGAGGTGGTGACAAGTGAAACAAGTGGTGGTGTGTGGCGGCAACCTTTGGGCTGCTGAGAGCCCATTCCAGAAGCCAGAAGACCCTCGCTCCAGCCGAAATACAAAGACCTGACTCTCCCAGCGTCTAAGCTCATTTCCAAAGTGACAGTCAGCCAGCAGGATCTGAGGAGGGAGCGCGTTGGAGAGATCTGGACCTGAACCCAACCCCGCCACGGAGCGGGTTGGCGGCCTTAGGCCAAGGGCTCCTCCTGCCTGCATCTCAGTGCCCCACCTGGAACCACCAGCGGCTCAGGTAGAAATACCTGGGCACTGCCGGGGCCGTCCTGAGGATTAGTGAGGTGACACACAGGAAGTCCTGGGCCCCAGGGGTGTACACGAGCATCGGCCATGCCCATCCCGACCCCGCTCCCTGGCTGAAGCAGGCGGAGTTGGGCTGCTTGTCTGTTTGTTGTTTGTGTGGAGGGGGAGGGTGTTGTTTGAAGACAGTAGCTCTCGCCGCCCAGCGTGTGCAGGAGGCGAGAACCCACAGGTCGCCCGCACACTCGTAACTGCGGGTTAGTTCACAACTGCACTTGCACTCTGTGATGGGTTCTCACGTCACAGACTCTCGTCTCCGCACTCAGCGGCTGCGGGCCCGTTTGCAGCTCTCGCCAAAAATGCCGACGGGCTTCGTGGGTGATTTGGTGGCAGTGACCACGTCAGACAAGCTCATTTCCCATAGAGGGGGAGTCCTGCTCTGCCTTTCCATTCTGTGCGCGCACTTTTAAAAAACAAAGCCAAGTTTGACAAAAGCGGAACATTCACCAGGGACAGCGAGGAGTTGTTTGTTCTCTGAACAGGTGCTCCAGGGAGCCACGGGGGCAGAGAGCCCGGCCCGTGAAGCTCACGCCCGGTGACCTCCTTGTTCCGGCGTCTTCCCCCCTGGGCATGGGGCGCGAAGCGGGGGGACTCGGCACCAGTGAGAGGGAGGCCGTGTGTGGTGAGGAGAAGCGACGCTCGAGTCCAGATTTCTGACTCCAGGGGGCCATTAAAAATGGAACGCCCGGCTGTTCTGAGTCGCAAGTAAACATGCTGTCAGGACAAGACGTTCCTCTGCCTGGAGCCCAGCGCTCCTGTCCACATGGAACCAGTTTCATGAAATGTCATGGAGAACTTCTCCAGAGGCTCGACATTTTGTGGCTGGAACTTGAAACTTGACAGCAGACCGCAGCCCAGTGATGCAGAACGTGGAGCCGGCCAAGGGGATTTCAAGTCTAATCCCAGTGCCCCACAGACCCCACACCCTAGATTCAGTTCCCTGCCCACCCACGGACTCGGGGACTTCTCCGGAGCTCAGCTTCCTCTTCCACAAGCCAAGAACCAGAGCGACACCTGCCAGCGTGGGCTGACCGCTGTCCCAAATGGCCCCGAGTCTCAGGGCCTTGACATGGCGTCTGCCCGTGTCCTGCTGGCATCAAAGGCAGAGCTGGTTGACCAGGTGGCCCTGTCCTACCCAACCAGTCAGGGCCGAGGGCTCTTTAACCCCGTGGTTCTGGCATGTTCTCAAGCCTGTGCGCCCCCGCATCCATTGTCAAGTTGTCAGGTGAGGAAGGACAGACGCGCACAGGACCAGGTGGGCATCCCGAGAGGCTCCATGACAGTGGCCACGTGGCGCAGTGGGGTCTCAGTCTCAGGCCACACCTGCCTGGGGGAGGCGGAGTCTGTGTGCCCAGAGGAAGCAGAGTCTGTGTGCCCAGAGGAGGCAGAGCTGCAGGTTGGTGAGCAGGCAGTGGTCTTCCCGCCACACTTAACGCAGGCGGAGAGAGATCACACACGCCGGGACTCACAGAGGTCCCTGGGTCAGTGAGTGCGAAGTGGGGACCCTGTTAGCCCTGCTCTCAGACCCTGGTGGAGGGCCCTCTCTCCCCTCCCCCCGTGGGTGGGGCAAGGGCCCAGGGCCAGACCCCTCTCGTTACCTCTGCCCTGCGTCCCACCGGCCGCCACCTACAGCCATCTCAGCTCTGCCACATGCCATCGAGAGGTGCGGGCAGGGCGAAGGGGCATCAGGAGTCCACTTGACCGTGGGACGGTGCTGGGAACGTACAACCTCAGACCCCAAGAGGAACAGGCTCGCCCGACTGGCCCGTCCATGCCGGTCCTCCCGCAGCCACGGCGTGACCAGCTCTCTGCAGCATGTGCCACGTCCAGCCAGCATCTGCTCAGGACCCTGTGCCGCCCTTCCGTTACCTTCTGAGCAACGGCCCACCCCCTTCCACGGGGTGGGCGCCCCGTCCCACAGCCTGGGGCAGCCCCGGCCTCCCTCTGCGGCCACCCTTCATCTGTCCACTTGCAGCTTCTGCCCCTTGGCTCCACGACCTGCTGCCGGCTCCCGGAGGCCCACGGAGCAATCCCTGCCCTGGCGTCACCCTGCCAGGGCCCCCGCGTGCATCCTTCCGGCACACAGCGATCTGGAAGACCCTCCGGCCCCCTGCGTACAAGTTTGTTGTTCGGCTTTCTCTCCCCCAGAACAGTCCCCACGGGGCCAGGGTCCCGTCCACCTTACTCCCCGTGGTGTCCGCGGCCCGTGTCCCGGCGCAGAGTGGAGGCGCAATCAGTCTGGGTCAGGTGACAACGTGAGGAATGGGTGAGCGGGCGGCAGCCTGGCTTGGAGAGGCCCTCGGCCGGGGAGAGAGTGTAACCCCCGTCTTCCTCCTGGCAGCCCACCCTCACCTCTGCTCGCTCTGGCTTTGGCTCTGCAGGGCATGGCACCCCTCCACTGGGCGGCTTTCCACAACCAGCCCCAGCACGCCCAGCTGCTGCTACAGAAGGGGGCGGACCCTGCCCTGGCGGACAAGGACTTCAAGACAGCTCTGCACTGGGCAGTTCAGGTAGGACTGGTCAGCAGTGCCCTGTGGACGGTGGTCCCCGGGACAGCTGTGGTGCTGATGCAGGGCTTCTCTGTGTGACATGGTGGGGTTCACAGTGCCCTCGTCCCCTCCACTCACACCCGGGGAGTGGGCACACCTGTCACCACGGAGGACTGGGGGCCTCGGTCATTGAGAAGAAACCCTGCCAACGTGGGGTTGGGGGGTGGGTTACGGGCCCTCAGGTAGGACCTGCCTTGGCTATCACACTCACCTCGCACTCACCTCACACACACACTCACATTCACACACATACAGTCACACACAGTCACAAACACACACGCATTCACACATACAGATACACTCGTACAGTCATACACACACATTCACACACACATAGTCACATAAACTCACACACATGCATTCACACAGACACACTCGTATACAGTCACACACGCACACACTCTCACACACTCCTCTTGCTCTCTCGGTGTTCGTCACGGGCACACAACACTCCAGGATTGGCCTTCGAAGCATCTAGACTGTGACTCCCTCCTTCCTCCCAAACCCTCCGGAGCAGAGGGGTGCAGGGACCGCACGTTCTGTGCGCAGCCACCGTGGCTCGTGACCCCACGTCACTGTCTCAAAAGGAAGTGTGTGTTGGAACACACAACGGAAGAAACCAGGGCTGGCCCCGGACACGTGCTGTCGGAGGAGGGGCCGGAGGGCGGGCTGGACAGAGGGCGGGGTGCAGGACCAGGGGGTCTGATGCTCCCTGAAGCATTTTCTCCTCCCTGGGGAGATGGCTGACGAGGCGGCGTCCGCTCTGTCCCTCGGGGACAGTGGCACTGTGCCCTGCCCAGCAGCCTGCAGCTCCTCTGTCTCCCGATGCCTCTGAGGACGCCCTCACCCCCATGCCTCCCCTTTTGTTCCCATTGGCCCAGGAAGGGGGTGCCCGGCCCTTTCGGTGCAGACGTAGATGCCTGAGTTCAGGAGGCGCAGAAGGGGTTTGGAAGCTGCGCTGGGTTTGTCCCTCAGACTGTGGCTGCCGCTGCGGACCCGGTCAGCCCTGGGCCAAACTAAGGGGCAGGCCAGGCGGCTCCCGTCACCTCCACCCGCCACAGCACATCCACTGTCTGATCACCCACCCTGCCCCCCTCAGGCCAGTCCCTGCCCGGGGCCCAGCGGTCTATGTCAGCACGTCTGTAGTCCTCGAGCCAACCTGAAAACCGACCCGGCCAGTCCCTCCGCGGCCAGCCTTTGGGGCCACGTGGGGAGCAGGACGAATGGATCCACTGAGCAGGCGGCCGGAGTAGGTCTGTCCATCACCCGTGTCGGACACAGCTCCTCCCTGGGTCCCCGGTCATGGAGGATGGCTTCGCTGTCAGGGAGACAGAAGTCTCCACGGCGAGCGGACACAAGCGGGGCTCCACCTTTGCTCTGCCGGGGACTGGGGACGCTGCTCTGTGCCGCTCTCTCCCCCGCACGGGCAGGACAGGGGAAGGGGGCTGGACACTGCCTGACTCGCCCCCCCGTCTTCCAGAGCGGGAGCAGGACGCTGTGCGCCCTCATCCTGAGCCACCGCCGGGGCCCGGCTCTCGTCAACTGCGACGACGAGAGCGGCAAGACCTGCGTGCACTTGGCCGCCGCCGCGGGCTTCAGCGACGTCCTGGCCGAGCTGGCCAGGGTCCCCGAGTGCAACCTGCAGGCCCTGGACGTGGACGACAGGTACCGTGGGAGCGCGGGGCGCCGCGGCCAGGTTGCTTGCTGCAGACGTCCCCTCCACTGAGGGGGCGGGCTGAGGGGCCGCCCAGTGTGGCTCCAGCTCTATGCCAGCTGCTCACACGTGTGCACGCGTGTGCTGGCGGCACCACGGGCTGCCCCGTTTCCACAGGGCAGGGCAGCTGCTGCCATGAGGGGCGACACCGGCACAGCATGGCACGGCATGGCACGGCATGGCACGGCACGGCGCTGGGAGACCCGCAGAGGTTCCCCATACGTCCTCCGAGTTCTCGGGCTCTCCGTAGATGGGCTCCCTGCCCTGTGACCTTTCCGTCCTTGACCGCGTGTCCTGTTTTTCTTCGTTCCCAAACACGTCACCACGTCAGCAGTTTCGTTCACTCTTAGACAGGAGCACAGTAGAGGCTTTGTGTCTGGAACAAGGTGGGACCCTGATAGGGTTTTGTTTTTATTTTTCGAGGCGTTAAAGAGGCTTTGGCAGGGGAGAGGAAGCAGCGTACAGAAAGGGAAGAGACTTAACTCAGGGGCGATGAGCAGCTAAGTGAAGCCTTGCACCCCGTCTTCCAAACACACAGGTGTCCGCCACGTGGGCCCTGCACCCGCACTCACCCGCCAGAGCCCCCCAGCTACAGTGCTGGCCTCACCTGCCCAGGTTGGCATCCGCTCAGTGGAAGCAGAAAAACATAACAACAGCAGCACTGTGGGAAATAAGTTTAAGGCTCTATACTGTGTGTGGGTTTTCATCCTTGTTTGTTGAAGTGCAGAGCTAGCCACTTACTGCTCATCCTGGTTTCAGAGACTACAGGACGCTCCCGGCACCTGACACCCTGCAACTCGGGGAGGGCACCTGAGCTGCACGTGGGCCTCGGAGGCAGGAGAGGGTGGGCCCCGGACCTTAGTCAGAAGGAAAGTCCCATCCCTGCAGCAGGGTGTCCCTCCAAGCAGGGGTCGGCCCCGAGCAGGTGAGACCACACAAGGGCTTCAGTCCCAGGGGATGGAGGTGACTTTGGAGGAGGAAGGCCGGGGGACAGCCGGCCTGCCTGCTCCCACACCCTCCTGGAACCAGCTCCTCGCTGGTCAGTTCCCACTGTGTGCGCCGCACACCAAACAGAGAAGATGTAGTCCCCCGCCAGCTGGCCCCCAGAGGAGGAAGTAAAACCGGGCAGGGGTGCACACGGCAGGCCACGAGAGTTCAAGGCGAAGTGAAATCTCTGGAGCCCGTTCCTGCCCGGGCCACCTGCATGCGCCCCGTCATACCCTGTCTTCTTCCTCATTTTCTGCGCCTGGCAGAGGCACGTTGTCCCTGGAGCTGGCAAGCTCGTGCTCGTGGGGGTGGGATTTTTCAGGGCATTGTTAGGCTGTGGTGCTTTATACAAGTGCGGTCGCCGCGACTTCCTGGTGGAGAGAAAGTCCTTGTGGAAAGGGAAGGAAAATAAAGCATTGGCTTAAAAAAATGAAAGAGAATGAAGAAAAACGAAAAACGAGGGGGAACAAGTCCCCCTGGTTATTAAAATACGTCATGAATCTACGGTGTTTAAAACAAGGTGGTGCTAGCCTGTGATTGGCGGCACAGAACACGTGGCCCAGAAAGAGCGCATGACGTTTAAATGTCCCGGATTTCACCAGTCTCCGAGGTCACACTGCCGTCTGATTCCCGGCTCGCTTGTCCCAGGAAGGACGGTCTTTCATCGAGTTCCCCCTGAGGGTCTGTGGGCTCTCCAGGGGGGGTGGGCTTGTCCGTGGATCTCTCCTGGGCTTCTGACCCCTGCGTTCCTGCACCCACACCCCGGACCGTCTCTCCGTGCATGTTTCCTGAAGCACGAGCCCTGCCCCCCACCCCTCACTGCGGGAGCTGAGGCCAGTCCTGGTCCCAGAGACAAGAGGCAGCCGGAGCTGTGGGGGCTCTGGGACCCGGAGCCCAGAGGGCAGGGAGGAGCCGCAGCCCAGCTGGCCTGGGCATGGACACAGCTGGTCGCCCGCCCGAAGGCTCTGTGTGCATCAGGGTGGTGTCGTCTCCCTGCGTCCCGTGCCGCTCTGCAAACCGAGGTGAGCTTCCCCTGCTCACCCGGGCTGCCCCGTCCGAGCTGACGGTCAGCAGTGTGAGAGCAGCTGCTCCAGCCGTTGTCGTGAAGGGTTTCACAGCGCCCCCAAGCACGCGGTCCTGTGTCAGCACGCCAAGCCCCTCGGATTCACTGGCCGAGTGCTCTGTCAGCGGGAGGGCGTGGCCTGGCTGGGGTCCCACCGCATGTCCTGATGAATCCGCCTAGAGTCCTCTCCTGCGGGGTGGGGCATACCTGTCTGCCACAGGCCCATGCAGGCGGTGCTATGGATCCCTGTGTTCAAACCGCACGTGGTCCCATGCAGCACCTGCACTTTGCCTCCCGCCAGGTCACATGAGGAGGAGGAGGGTGTTCGGTTGACCTCCGGCAAAGCCCACGCGTGGGGACCTTGGGCACTGTGGAGGCAGCTGCTCTCCATGCACCAGGCACGGTGTCCTCACAGGCGTCCCAGCTGGGCCCTCTCTGTCCCGCTGAGCAACCACGGGCTGTGCCGGGCAGGGCCGCAGCACGAGGCCGAGGAGCGACCCCCCAGGCCCTCCTGTCCTTCCCCAGGACGGCCCTTCCCAGGGGGGCTGACAGGAAGCCTTGCTGCTCTCCTCCTGGGAACCCCACTTACAGAAAGCTCCCTTCCCCGTGCCCCCCTTACCCTCCCATGGCCCCACTGCCTACAGGGCCACACAGACGCTCCACCCCGATGTCCCAGCAGCCCTGCCCGGGAAGCAGGGTTGTGGTCAGCTCTGCTCCTAGGGCCAGAGCCCCAGCCTGCGCCCTGCCCCTGCACCCAACCACGGGGCTCGGGATCTGGCTCCTTCACTTCAGACCGGCGTTCCGTCCCGGGCTTGGCTCTGGAAACAGAGACACCGATTCCCTCGTCTGTCCTGTGCCTCCCGCCCTGAGGTCGGACACGGAGCCAATCACCAAGCCAACCACCGTCTCTGCTGGGCAACGAGGGGGAGAAGCAAACCCGCACCTGGGCCGGGGTCTGGCGCGCGACCCCGCCACACCGACAGGGGTGATGACCCTCGGGGGACGCGAGTCCTGCGCCTGGGAACCAGCGTGGCCACACCCCTCACCGTACATGCAGACCCCCATACGGTGTTTCTGATTCAAGTGCGTGTAGAAGAAAACACTGATTTTTAAAAACTCATAGTCAGATCCACCCTTTTGGTGTGCAGCTGCGTGATTTCAGCATGCTCACGATCTCCTGGAACCACCACAGACAAGATTCAGAATGAGCCATCCATTCCCGCATCAGCTCCCCGTGGATCTTCATAGCGTCCCCCGACTCTCAGCCCTGATCAGCTCTGCTCTCGGAGGCCTGCCTTCTCCAGAAGCGCATCCGTGGACCACGCAGTGTGGAACCGTGGGAGACCGCCTTATCTCACTGAGCAGGCCGCGTCGGGATTGCACCCGTGCCACCCTCCGTGCTGAGTTCCGTCCTGCTGGGCGAGGGGCTGCTGTCCGTGGGCGCAGTTACCTGCGGAAAGACGCAGGGTGTTTGCATCTGGGGCCACTGTGGCGCGGCGACCAGCGTCCACGCCCAGGCGTCTGTGTGCACATGCGTCTCGTCTCTGGAGCCGAGTGCACCCAGAAGTGAGACTGCTGTTCGCGTGGTGAGTGCGTGTTCACGGCGCAGAAGGAACCAGCACGCCGTGTCCCAGGGGCCGTCACCATCCCGGGTCCCACAGCAGCGAGCCAACGCCCCGGGCCTCCATGCCCTCTGGTACTCGGGGCTGCCCAGGCTGGTGTGCGTTTCTGTTTGGATGTCGGCCGTTACCACGGTTACGTGGCGGTGTCCCCTGCGGTTTATTTGCATCTCCCCGGGACCGACGTGCTGAGCACCTTCTCTCCAGCTGACCTACCGTCCGCATGTCTTCTCGGACAGAGCGTCTGTTCCGGGCTCCTGTATTTCCTCACCAGTTTCGACAGATTTTGTCCATTTTGAATGTAAGCCCTTTATTGTGGGTATGATTTGCAAGTATTTTCTCCAAGTCTCTGGCCTTTTCATTTTATTAAAAAAGTACTGGTTTTACATTTTAATAAAGGTTTTGATACTGATGAGTATTTATTTACCTCCTGGCTGATGACTTTCTTAGCACAAACTTGTGAAAGAAACAATAATGAAGAGGTAATTTTTTTTAATTTATGGAAGATCACTAAAAACTTTAAAGTCAAGTAATGAGCCAGAGAAAATGTTTGCATGAGGACGTCATACGACAGATTGACACACGTAATGTGCACAGAACCCTCCTGAACTGGCAAGAAAAAGGGACACTTTAACGGCAGAGGGCATGAATCATTCCAGTGGGGAAACTCACGTGGCAGCTGAGCACACACTTCAGAAGGTCAGCTCACTGCTGAGTAAGTGACCCCAGAGAAAACCTCAGGGAAGCGTCCCTCGGCCACCAGCCTGGCCGAGGTGTCTGGGCCGGGCTGGCACTCGGCGCCGGGAGGAGCTGGGCCGGGAGGAGGGTGAGTCGGGTCAGTGTTCTTGGAAGGCAGCTCGGCATGAAGTATGGAGAGCCTTAAAACAGTCCCACTCTTTGACCCACACCTTTGACAGACACCTTTGACCCACACTGTCCTCTTCTAGGAGATGCGCAGAAAGGCCAGCAGAGGTGGAAGGCTGGGGTGCACTGGACTCCGGCCCGTGCCTGTCCCCCAGCAGCCTCTCCGACCCTGCGGTTCCCACACTCATTGTCTACCCGCCCCTCCTGCGCCGAGCAGGGGCCCGTCCTGCCTGTGCTCACACACGTGTGTTCCCTCCTGCCTGGTCCCCAGGACACCCCTGCACTGGGCGGCGGCGGCAGGGAAGGTGGCGTGTGTGCAGGCCCTGCTGGACCTGGGCGTGGACAGCGGCCTGCGAGACGTGCACGACAGCGCGGCCCTGGCCTATGCGCTCCGCGGCGGCCACCTGGCCTGCGTCCAGCTCCTCTCCGCGGACAGCAGGTGAGCTTGGCGTGCATTCCTCGTCCCCCCTCGGAGGGACCTTGCCGGCTCGCCAGCTGCCATCAGGGCCAGCCCGGGCAAGACCCACCCTGATGACTGCCTTTGCCGCAGTCTGCATGCAGACACGTGCCCTCTACTCCCGAGCGAAACGAAGGCAGCGAATCCCTCGTCTGCCGTCCGCAGGACGTCAGCCTCCTCATTCCCTTTGCCCCTCCCTCTTCCCCCCACCCCTTCGGCACAGCCTCACCCCTCCCTGCCGGCACCCGCAGCCCTCACACGTTGTGTTCGAGGGCCCTTCACACTCTCAAAAACCGAGGGAGACCCCAAGGAGCTCTTGATCATGCGACTCAACACACTTTAACCAGTAAAACCGGGAACGTTTTCAGTGCAATGTTAATTTAGCTGTCCGTTTAAAGTAATAACGAGCCCTTTCTGTTTACACGTTAACATAAACACCACACTCTCAGTTGAAATGACCTACTGCACAAAACACAGAAACACTGTAACAGAAAGAGCCTTGCTGTCCGATATCGGTTTGCGGATCTCTCTGACGTCGGAGCAGGAGTTCGTCAGAATCCAGGGGACTCCCGAGGCCCCTGCGTTCACTCTGGCTCAGTCGTCGTTCCGACGGCGCCTGTGGGAGCCACCCGGCCTCACGGAAATGTGTAGCCAGACGGGAAGTGTCCCCGTCGCCCTCTTGGGTGACCGCAGGCACTGGGATGCTGCACCGGAGCCTGGCCAGCAGCCGTCCTCAGGGTGGACGTCACCCTGGGAGTGTGCGCTTTCTGCGACGTTCAGACCGGTTTGTCCGCACGCTTGGTGTTCGAGCACCTTGCTTCGGTTGTTTGGGAGATACTGGCTTGCTTTCTCATGAGTCTCTTCCAACGACGCTGGGCTTTGCCGAGTTGGACGACAGGGCCTCTGGGGTGAGCCCACGGACACCACAGCCCTGACTGGGGCCCAGTCACCCCGTCTCACCCTCCGTCTCTGCTGCACCCCTGCTGTGAAAGCAGAGTGGTGAGGGTGACCAGTCCCCCCTCGGTGTCATCAGGAGCACCGTGCGCCCCATGAGCCCCTTGAAGTCTGTCTGGACCCTGTCCCCAGGGCTCGCGGTCACACCAGGAGGCCCACCGGCCCAGCATCCCCCGTGAGTGGGCAAGAGGCCACTGTCACAGCTGCTGAGGCAGCAGCAGCCCCTCGGCTCGGGATGCGGCCGACAGAGGAACCTGAGACAGGGCGAGAAACCCCTAGGGCTCCTCCCGGTGTCCGGGGCGTCCAGAGGGCGTGCTCCATGCTTCCAGGTGCCCCCTGGAGCATGCGAGGGGGGAGATAACAATGCCTCCTGGGGATGAGGCTGCGACCTTGCACACGTGTCCCAACTACACTCGATGCTCCTCAGGCCACAGGACCCAGCAGCTCACTCTTGGGAGCGGGGTGGCCGTCTGCCTCCGGGGCTGCACCTCTGCTCACGCCCGGAAAGCCGGAGGTCAGTAGCAGCCTCGGGAGAGAGCCAAAGTCCCCGAGGGCGAACACGGAGCGGTTCCCAGGGGAGCCCTTTGAGCAAGTGCAGCCGCACCGACCTTTCTCCCCTGGGAGTCCCTGCTGTCCCTGCTGCTCACTCCCCCGCCCACCTCCAGCCCTCACGCTTCCTCTTCTGCGGTCGACGCCCGAGGCAGCTTCTCTGCTCTGGCTCCTTGAGCTCGGTTTTCCTGAAGTGGTTTCAGTAAGAAACTTGGTGGAAACTGGAGGGGCTCAAACAGCGTACAGCCAGCCGGAGGGGGGCAGGTCTCCCGAGGGAGCGAGTGTCAGGGCCCCACCCTGGGGTCCTGGGGTCCTAGGGCGTCAGAGGGGCCGAGGCCAGGGCCACCCCTGTGGACACCTCAGGACTCCTGACTCCCCCCAGCTGCACTTGCCCTCAGCCGTCGTTTCCGGCTGAGAGCCTGGTCCTCACCTTGCGCCTGTCTGACCTCAAGCAGAGAGAGCAGGGTGAGGCCAGCTGTTCCCATCGGTGAAGATAGATGGTCTGGGGCAAATCTGGGGTGGGCAGCCTCTGAGCAAGGGGGGACTGTGCTGGGACCCACTGGAGCTGGGAGGGATGGGCCGTGTTCAGAAAGCTCTTCTGTGGAGGCCAGTGAGTCCCAACCTGTTCCACCACGTGACACATGACACTGAGACCCCGCGGCCCACCAAAGAATACGTCACATCCTTTGCCGATCTGACCAGAAAATAGGTCTGAACTTGATTCATTGGCACTGGACGGCTATTGTCATGTAGGCTGTTGTCATTTTTTTTATTTGACAGTCTCAGGGAAAAGAGGTCCGTGCCCCTAACTAAACAGCCGGTAGCATGTGTTTTAAAACTTGGGGCACGCAGGTTGAAAATCGCTGGTCCAGAAAGGACTCGTGAGTCCTGGTGTGCCCCTCTGGCCCAAGAGGGCTGAGCCTGGGGGCAGGGGGCTGGACGGAGGATGTGGTGGGGTGTCACCTGCACTTGCTGACCTCGCCTCTGTCCTCCGTATTTCACAGAGCGGAGCAGGCTCACCCCCTCCCTCCCCAGCCCAGCAGACCTCAGAAGAAGGAGGGGCGGTTCGGCGTGCTCCACCAGATCTTCGGCAAAGGCAAGAAAGAAGAGCAGAGGGCCTCTCCAGAGGATGGCCGCCGGGACACCCATGGAGGGGAGCCCCCCTCGGAAGTCGATGACATCATCACCACCTTTGACAGCGTCCTGGGTTCCAACTGCCAGGAGCAGCCTGGGGACCAGGGGCCCATGGTCGGCTTCAAAAAGAGAACCCCTGAGGATTCGAAATACCTCTGGCCAGAGAAGAGGCCTCTGGCCCGTCAGGGGCTTCCACCAATCAGAACGCAGAGTCTCCCGCCCATCACCGTGGGCAACCGCTTCCCCACAGCCTGCTCTGGGGCCCCCTCCCACGCCGGCCCGGGCCCTGGCCCTGGCGCTGGACCCCAGCATGTGGGCCCATCGTCTCAGAAAAGCTGGAGTGAGCAGGACTTACTGCACAGCAGGCTGGGCGGCCATGTGCTACGGAGTGACCCCTGGCACAGCGAGGGGCTCTGCCAGGCGTGGCCGGCGTCCGCGGCCGACAGGCTGCTGGACCGGCTGCTGAGCGGCAGACCCACGCAGCAGGACGCCCCGGGGCCTGCCCGCCTCCCCCAGCTGCACAGCCCATCGGCAGGTAAGGTGCGGCCTTCCTCTGTCCTCACTCCTGGCAGCCTCTCAGAGATGGGGGTCCTGTCTGGGGAGGGGCTGGGTGCAGCCGCAGGGAGGGCAGGGCAGGGAAAAATGCTGGCGGGTTGTCTTCTGCGTTCCTTCATTTCTGATCCTCCCTGGAGGACATGTTCACGGACTTGAGAGAGGAAGGGAGTGAGACAGAGGGAGACAGATCTCACGTGAGAGAGAGCCACCCATCAGCTGCCCCTCGTGGGCACCCCGACAGGGGTCGGACCTGCTGCCTTTGGGTGTGCAGGACCATGCTCCAACCACGGGGCCACCCAGCCAGGGAAATGGCCCCTTTCTTCCTCAAGCCCCCTGGGTTCAGAGCCCTAAGTGAGGGCAGGAGTCTTCTGGCCTCTCCCAGCATTTTGAGGGCCGATCACCGGCAGCCATTCTGGGCCGCTGAGTCCCTGGAGCCTGCAGCCTGCCCATGAGCCTTCAGGGGCGCGGACAGACTTGCGGGCCTGGCTGCGCTCGGACTCTGCTGGTTCTCTCTCGGGCTGAGGTGCGAGATCGTGCCGCGCTTTCACGGGAAGGGCTCAGTCACGCACTCACTTGCTGAGTGGTTGTTAAGTGTCTGTCACCCTCATTTATCAAGAGGCAGTGTCCCTGTGGCCCAGGGCTCTGAGCCTCGCCCTCTGGCTCGGCCACTCACACACTGTCACTTAATTTCCCGAAGCCTTTGTTCCCTCACCTGGGAAAGTGGGAGGAAATGCCGCCTGACTCGCCGGGGCAGGCTGCCATCAGGGTCCGAGTCGAGGTGCGTGAAGTCCGCAGAGCAGGGGCTTGAACACGGTACTACACACACCCTGGTTTGTGGTCCCGTCTTGTCTTCCAGAGAGAGGGGGAGGGAGGGACAGAGAGAGGGAGGCACACCGTTGGGTGAGAGAGAAACACCCATCGGTGGCCTCTCGCTTTCCCCCAGCTGGAGACGGCCCGTAGCCCAGGCATGTGCGCTGACCAGGAATCGGACTGGTGGCCCTTTGGGTCTCAGGCCGGCGCTCAACCCATGGAGCCACACCAGCCAGTACCCCACTAGTGACTTTTAACCACACCAGGCCCTGGGCCTCAGGGATGCAGCACGTGCTCCCTGGGTTAAGATGATGAAATGTGAGCGTTCGCCGCCTGTTGCCCCGGCATCTTGGCGTCTCCCTGCCACGCCCCTCAGGGTCTCCAGGAACCCCACCTCCCAGCCTGTCTTGCCAGCTGCTTCCAGGTGCTTGGGGCCAAGTGCCAGGAGACGCAGGTGGAGAACAGGGGGCTGCTGTGGGAGCCCTGCCTCGCAGTGCTCCTTCTTCCCACAGCTGCTCCCCCACGGCCCCCACTCCGCGGCTCTGGCTCCCAGGAGTCTCTGGGCCGCGGTGAGACCACCCCCCAGCCTAGTGGGGTCAGCTCCCCTCTGGGTTGCCTTTCCGCCTGGTGCTGCGTTCGGCTTCTCAGCTTTCCCTTGGCTGCTGTAACTGACGTTTCATTTGAAATCCCTGTTCCGAAGACCTGGAGAGATCTCTGTGTTCCTGGGTGAAGACTGACACCTTCGGAGCCCGACCGTGGGTCTCCTGAGCCGGGAGCCACCACCAGGGCGCATGTCTCCCTGAATTCCAAAGTGCCGTTTGCCAGTGGCCTCCCGCCGTCCGACAACACAGTGTGATTCTCTCAGTGTGATTCTCTCAGAAAGTGCACTGTCCTCCCCGAATAAGGTTTCCTGCCTGTGGGTTTGGCTCTGCAGGCGTTCTTAACCCGATTCGCAATGCTGTTTCCAGGACTCCCGAGGCATCTGCGCCACAGTTTTTTGGTCAGTGGCAGTTTTTGTGTGTCTGAGTTCTCGCACCTGATGTGGGAGTCGAACGAGGCAACGCAGTCGGCCGGCTGCTAGAATTCCTCGCACGGCAGCGCCGGCTTGAACTTGGACGGAACCGTCGGGTTTTCTCCGTTCCGGCAGGAACAATGTGGGCCCAGAGTTGCTGCCTTTGAGCTCCTGGCATGCACACCCTACGCTTGCCCCAGGGCCTGGGACGTGAGCTGTGATGGCCGGTGCCCAGTGCTCGCCAAGGCCAGTCAGCGCACTCGACGGGGAAAGATGCGGGTGAGGCCCGAGCCTGCTGTGGCCATCGGAGCACACCCACTTCCTCCGCTGCCAGCGCCTCCAGAGAACGTGGACCAGGACGCCCCCAGCCTGGCTACTCACAGGCCTTCCCATGGAAAGGAGGGACGTGCTGGGCTCCCTCCTCGCGCGTGAGACGGCTCCCTTCTCCAGAACTGTTTAGACTGTCCCAGCAACGATGCACCCTCCTCCCCAGGCAGGTCTGGTCCCGTGATCCCTCCAGTCCAACGCCCCCCAGCCCAGGCTCCGCATCCCCTGGACTGAGGCAGGCAGTCCTCCAGCACACCCAGCCCCAGCTCCCTCAGCCTGCCCACCTCTGTCTCCCCACCCCCTTAGACGGCTCCTCCGGGATCCCTCGGGCCTTTGCACCCTAGGGCGTCCCTGTTCCTGTTGCTTTTATTGGGTTGGACACAAAGTCCACGTGGTTTGTTCCGTAAAAGACACATTTTTCATTTTCACCAGTAACTTTATTGATTTGGGTGTGTTTTGAGTATGTCCGCTCTCTCCCGCTATTGGCTTCCAGTGGGCGGAGGCCAGGGGTGCTGCTCCACACCTCCCAGTGCATCAGACAGCCCCGCAGCGAGGAAGTATTTGGCGGAAAAGTCAACAGTACCAAGAAACATCGCACACCACTTTAGACACGTTCGATCAGTCACAGCACCTTCTCCACACGCCGCACAAATCCGTTTTTGCATTGCTGTGGTATTTTTACCATTCTTGAAGTAATAAAACATAATATGCCAAAAATGTTGCATATCTTCCATGTTCAATATTAAAATGGCAGCACAAAAATTCACCAATTTTGATAAGTTTTTTTAATGCTCGTCGATAGGACAGCTGTCACAATACAATGTTACAAAATTGTTCTGGATGACGCTAAAGACCACTAAGCACTGCTGGAGCTATCATGCAGAAAAAACGTCACGGGCGTTTTGGCCAATCCAGTACCTCCGGCTGGCCCCGTGCTGGGCAGCTTCCTATAGCCCTTTAGGAGCCAGCTCAGAACACCCGTGGACGTGAAAGTCGCCCTGACCTCTGACCTCTGACCTCTGCGGGGCTGGGGCTCTGGCTGACTGTGCGTCACAGTGGCGCAGCTCCACCTTGCTGGGCCCCGAGGGGGCCGGGAGCACGCTCCCCCAGCAACGCCAGAGAGGTGTCCGTCCGCCTCCTCAGGGTGGAGAAACAGAGGCACAGAGTGGTCAGCCTAGCTGCTGCCCATGCTCTTGGAGCCAGCCAGGAAGCTAGGTCTGTGGGGAGCCAGGAGCCTTGACCTCTGCACGCACCCTCTCTCCGCTGCCTCCCGGCACCTGTGGGCCTCAAACCAGCCTGCTTGTCTCTCCCACTGCGAGCCCCCAGCCCCCGGGCCCCTGGCCTCGCTGCCCTCTGCACCCAGGACACAGCGGCCATGCGGCAGCTGAGTGCCCACGGGACGCATGGAAACCCCTCCGGCCTCCTTGTCTTAGGAGGCCATCCTCAGCCCTGTCCCCACATCAGAGCACCCCTGGAGGGGCCCTCGGTGCAGAGAAGAGGGCCCTGGGCTGTCCCAGCTCCACCCCGTCCTTCTAAATGGAGCCAAACGCCTGGTCCATGAGGGTGGACCCTCCACTCACCCCACACTGTGAATGCAGCCCTGCCACCTGCCCCCCTCGCCAGCACTGCTCTGGCTGCTGGGAGGAGGCAGGCTCGAGTCCTTGGGCCAGGCCAACCCGAGCAGGGGCTGGGGCAGGCACTGGGACTGCCAGCCTGTGCCTTGCACATGGTTGCACACTCACTGGCCCGTGTGTTACGGCAACCGTGTCGTCTCCCCAGGGAGGGCACCATCCCGCTCACATAAGCTCACACCCGCCCATGTAAGTGGGCGGCCCAGCGTCTAACTGTGGTAAGCGCTGAATAAACTGTGCCCATTCTCTCAGCTCCTGGCTCCGTGAGTCTCTGCTCAAATGCTCGTGGGTAGACCCTGCGCGAGCAGGTGGGGGTTTTGCTGCCACTCCACTTGGGAAGGGCTGTTTGTTTTAAATAACAGCTTGTGAAGTTGTTTGACCCTCCGAGTCCAAAGGAAGAGAAATACAAAGGGAGGACATCCAGCAGGGAGGCCAGGGTTCTGCGCGGAGGGCCGGCCGCCGCTGGACTGGCCTGCGCGGGCGAAAGGGGCATCTTGGCTGGCACTCTTTCCTGTCCCCCTTCTGAGGGTAGCTTCGCCCCAACAGAAGAGGCGGAGCCCAGCATCATTGCTGGGCTGGCCGGGGTCCCTGCAGGCTGTGGGTGAAAGGCCAAGTCCCTGCATACCCCGCCGCCCAGGAGGGCCTTCCAGATGCCGCGTGGAGCAAAACCGCAGTGATCGCTGGCGTTGATTGAGGGGCAACCCTGCACCCAAAACTCTGCGCGTTTGGCCCCCCATCTCATCTCTGTGACAACTGGGACAGACAGACACACACTGGTCGTCACCCTTTCACAGGGCTCGAGGGGACGCGTCGCTCGCACGAGCCTGGGACTGAGCCGAGTCCCGCCGGAGCCCGGAGCCCGAGCTCCTGTCCCTTGTCCCACCCAGTCAGCTGTTGAAACAGGCCTCAGTCACTTGTGCATTCCCTTCTGTTTTCTGGTCATCCGCAGTGTGTTGCTAAGTGGGTCACAGCTGACCCCCCCAGAAGAAGAGTTAGTGTGCGCTTACTTCTGTGGTGTAAATATGTCTGCCATGGCCATGGTCCCGGCCCCACAGTGATGGCCACCAGCTCTCAAAGTTCCTGAAAACCTGGCCATCGGCTCCCAGAGCTGGTGCCCGTGGCCTGAGCACCACGCCATGCAGAGTCTGTGCTGGACAACGGCTGTCCCCTGGGACTGGCACCACCTGCACCTGCCAGGGCAGCAACTCTCAGTCCCAGCTGTCTGCCCCGGAGGTGCCCGCTCCACCAATCTGGGGGCATCTCGACCCCCGAGCATCTCCTCGACCCCCGGGTGATTCCCGCGCCCAGCCAGGGCGGAGAGGCCCTGCGCTAGAGGAACATGTCCCGCCCAGCACCCACTCGTTCACCTCGGATCTCATGACCAAGTGGTATGATATGACCGAGTCTGTTTTCCAGACTTGGAAGTGTCATAGTACGGGTGGCCCACTGAGCTTGGTTTTAAAATTTTACTTAAACTAGTTCATTCTGAAGTGCCTTTTGACACCTCTTCCTCTTATTTAAACAGCGAGGGGCATGTCGTAGAGACCCAGTGACGTGCAGCCATTGTGCTGCTGTCGTCAGCATCTTAAACGGGGCGTCTCTGATCACTGCTATGGTGCTCGTGCCCACTGTGTTTTCTGACTGGCACTTGGTTGACACTAAAATGATTGATGCAAATGTGTTTGTCCTCAGGGCAAAATCTTCAGCACCTGTCCCCAAACAGAACCAAAATCGGGGACCTTCTTTTCAGCCGGAACAGCCTGGCGCCCCTGCCCGACCGGAAATGTGAGTGCTGGCATCTCCTGCGCGTCCCGGGCGAGCGCCTGCGCGTCTGGGCACGGCTGAGCGCGGTTTCAGTGTGCTTTCACTGTCCAAGTGGGTGTGGGTGCTGGCACTCGTAAGTCACAGGAGAACAGAGCAGAGACAGTCCTTACAACTTCATCCTGCTCAGGGACGCTTGGTTTAAAAAAAACAAAGCAAAAACAAAAAGCTACTCCCTCCCTTGAGGGGTGTTTCTGGTGGGACTGTACAAACGGTGTGTCTGGCACGTCCCAGTTCCTGTGCGTGGAGGGTGCGTGGGAACCCTCCTCTCAGGTCGGCCCCTTGGCGTGGCTTGTTCGCCGAGACGGGCGGCCGAAGGTGCTGTCCCCTGTGTGTCCACCGGCACCATACTGCTCCCCAGAAAGGAGTGGTCGGTCAGAGGCTGCCATCGGTGGTGCTCCTGGCGTCACCGACTTCTGTTATATTTTTTTACAAAAATGTCTCACAGTATGAAACATAAGTGGGTTTTACCCAGCCAGTGATCTTCCTGTTAGAGCATTTGCAAGTGTTAGCCGGGGTGCTGGTGGTCCAGCAGAGTCCGGGCTGACACCCGGACACTCTGTCCTTGGGGGCAGAGCCTCTCAGCGCTCCCACCGCGTGGAATAGGAAACCGCGATCAGAGAGGCTGCTCGACTCAGAGTCAGTGGTTGAGCCAGGAGCACCACTCTGGATGCCGAGTCCGCTGCCTCTGAGACAGGCAAGCTTCCCGGACTCAACTGTTCTTCCTTCCTCCCCGGCCCAGTCTGGCCACGGGGCACAGCACGTGCCCAGGCCCACGCACCCTCCAAGTCTCTGGACTGTGGCCGTTGAGGGACATAGGAACTGCCCAACACCAGACAGCTGGCCCCTGTCCACCAGAGCAAATGCCCAGTAAGACTGCTCCGCCCCAGCCTGCACTGTGTAGGGACTGGGCCAAGTCCCAGAGCTCTCCGGGTGACCACAGCGAGCCAGGGCGTCTCGGGAGGACCCTCTGTTTGCAGAGAAGGAAAGGGGGCAATGGAGGGATGGTCCCGGGGTCTCAGAGAGCCACAGAAGCCCAGGCCTCGGCCCTCTGCCCTTCAGGGTCTGTGCAGAGAGAGTTCCAGGTGCTTGGTGCAGCTGCTGCATGCAGTTCAAACCCAGTCAGTCTTTAGGCAGAAACAAGGCTCAGGTGTCCGAACACAGACAGCCACTCACCGCTGAAACCCTGGCGGGGCTCAGAGGGGCCCAGCAAGGAGGTTTCTTTGGGTGGGGCCCAGGTGCTCAGCTTTTCACAGTCACATTTCTGGAGCAGAGGGAAGATAAAAATCTTTGCTCAGCTCTAGGAGGAGGAAGTGGGAAGGAAGGTAGGTGGTGCTTTTCCTGAGAGAAACCGGGAACCTTTGACTTTGCATAAAAGCAAAGCACAAGAGCCTCAGGGCTGCCTCAGAGCCGGTGCTGGCGGGCTGTCCCCAGCTGCCCGGCCCAGCAGGCTCTGCCCGGCCACACAGTCCACTGGGCAGCAGTTGCACTTGGGCCTGACTCGTGTCTGTGCGTACTTGACAGCGCTGAGCTCGAGTGGCAAGCTGACACACACACACACACATGCAGACTCCTCCTGCAGCCCAGCCCCCACCCCCACACACTCCTCAGACTTGCCTGCGCTCCTGAAGGAAGAGCCCGCTTCTCCCGCCGCCATTGCTCAGTGGACTCCGAGAGGGGCCAGCCCTGAGAGTATCTCCTTCTGTCTCCTCCCCAGTTCTGTCGGGGGGACCTCTCCGAGCGAGCCGGGTGCTTCCTGCCATCCGGAGCCACCGGGGCGTCAGCCCAGCAGCCCCCGCCGGGGACGGAGACTGAGCGTGGGTCACCCCTGCCAGCCCCAACTGCGCGTACTTTCCACCATCTGACGAGGAGCATCCTCTGGTTTGTAAGGGCAGAGGCCGACTTGGTGAATTACACTCGATAAGCCATTCACAGTTTTATAACTCTAAATTCTTTATTCCAAATAATGGCGTTTCCCAAATGAGCACCTAGAACCTTTGCTGTGCCTTTATCGTAAGCTTGTGTGTGTGTCTCTGGACTTGAACCTGCCCGAACGGAACTCCAGATGGCGGTGTTGGTGGGGCTCCAGGCTGCGTCCGGCTGGCTGTGTGACGCGTGCTGCTGCTTCTCCCGAGTGATTCATGGTTTGTTCCTCGGAGTCTGCTGCGCAGAATAGCAACCAGAACATCACATTCTGCAATTGTTCTCTGCACTTATTGTAATTCTACCTTGTCATGATGAGACTTCGTTAAAATTAAAGTAGTAAATTCCTTAACCAGTCACAGTTTATGACTTTTAAATGCTCGGTCTCTGGCAAAACATTTTCTGACGCCGCTCACCCTGGCTGCAGCCCAGGTCGCGGGCACTGTTTCCGGGTCTTCCGTGTCGTTCGGTGACCTCTGTGCGGGGGTCTCTTCGGGCCAACCGGCTGCTCCTACGGAGAGGGGACAATGTGAGTGGGAAAGGCCTGAGTGCGTCTCGGCCCCACGGCACGGAACGGGTGTCTCTCACGCACTCCTCCCACACTCTGCACGTTTAACTGCTCGGTTCTCTGTCTCCGGACGACGGTGAGCGCCTGCTCGCGGCATTCCCAGAGTTGTGACCGCGGATCTCCCCGCTAGAGCGTCTGCGTGTCGTCTGGACTGGTCTGCAGACCAAGGCTGAGCTGCGGAGTCACTCCCTGGTGCTTTCGAGCCAGCGCGTTACTCTGTACTCGCCTTGCCGAGTACAGGGCTTGCCATTTCACGTCGGCAGTGTGGATGGGTTTGGGGAGCTCAGACTCGACAGAAGCCCCTCTGAAGCCAAACCGCAGCCCTCTGGCTCTGCCTTCTGGAAAGCTGTGCAGTGCCGGCACAGAGCAGGCACCTGGCTGTTTCTTGTTTCTCAGGAAAGAAGGGAGAGGGGAGGAGGTTGGGAGCTGGCAGGTGGAGAGATGGGGGAAGTAATCACGAGAGGTTACTGCACGCAGTCTCGTTTGGACGGCGGTGTCTGAGTGAGGGACCGGGACAGGAGCACCTGGGGCCCGGCCTCCCCTGCCGGGCAGCCGCTGAGCGAGCAGGTCCTGGTGCCGCCGAGGAGCACTGGGGACGGGCTCCGTTCCTGTCTGCGAAGAGTCTCTCTTTGTGTCGGCGAGGCCAACCCATGTCACCTGGCTATCTCTGCACCTGCTGCTCCATGAGGGGGCGCCTGCTCTCCACGGCCCAGAGTGTCAGGGACGGCGTCACTGAGAAATAGCCCCCACGCCTCATCAGCCGACACACTTGTCTTCTGGTTCACCGCCCGTGTCCCGCCCCAGGCGGCAGGTGGCTGACTGGTTTCCACTTTACCACACGCTTCCTCGGTGACCAACGCATGGGAAACAGGAGACGGGACTCGTCACTGCCTCTCAGATCTCATTTGCCAAACTGAGTCATGTAGCCACGCCTCGCTTCAGAGGGGGCAGAGAGTCCCACTCCTCCTGCACGTCAGGGAGAGGGAGAACGGGAGGGGCATGACTAATCCCACAAGTTGCCACTCTAACCAAAACTCAGGCCCCAAGTGCGCATTTAATGGCCCTGGCTTGCCCCTGCCAAGTGGAGAGCTAAGAAGTCAAAGCAATTGGGAAGGAGAAGGGAAGGGGAAGAAAAAAGGAAAGAAATGAAAAAATAAAAAAGAAAGGAGACCCCTGGGCGCCGCTGTGGACAAAGCCACACCACTCACAGGCGCACCTACATCACACGCTGAGAATCGTCTCGTGCTGGGCCTTCCCCTCCAGGCTCCTTCCAGAGCCTTCCTTAGCTGCGAGGAAGCGGGACCTGCCTGCCCCCACCTCTGTGGGTGGAGTGCTGTCCTCTGGCCCCCGGGGCGCCCTGCTGGCTTGAGCAGGTCCGTTCTTAGCCAGTATTTCACTGACCAAATCGGAGGTCAGGTAAACCCAGTGTGTACACAACTTTTAAAAATCTGTCTTCTTAGGAAATGATTTTTTTCCTGTTTTGTCACTTATTTTTCCCTTTGTTGCTAGGGACAGTTTACTGACACCCGTAAAAACCCTGACTTCGCAGGCGCTGTTCCGTCCGGTCGTCAGGTCAGCCCACAGCCCCGCACGTGCCAGGGCCCAAGGCCGAGGGAGAGGTGCGGCCACTCACTCCAGGTCACACAGCTAGCGAAGGGCAGAGCAAGATCAGCGGGAAGTCTCTGGACCCCCCGTCCACACAGATGGTGCCTGAACTGCCCTTTTCCTGTTCTAGAAGTTCCCTGGGCAGGGTGTGAGACATTCTGTGGATGGCTGTTAAACCATCGAGTGCTGGAACCCAGTCGCAGTGTGAGCGCTCGCTCCTTGGGGATCTGCAGGCCCTGAAAATCGGGGCACTGTTTTGGTTGAGGTCACTCTACCCGCATGTCCCTGGAGGTAAGTTTTCTGGGGGGAGTCATGCAGAGTTAAGAGGACTTTAAATCAAACAAAGGACTTGAAGCTATGCGTTGAAAACTCTGCCGCTGGGAAACAGGACTTGCTGCCTGTGTCCAGAACAGGCCTGTCATGCCTGCGTCTCACTGTGTGGACTACAACATTTCGCAAGGAAACCCGTGCGACACACGTGCATGACTCACGCTGAGTGGGGTTTCTCCTCGGGCTGCGCCGAGTGCCAGCGCACACTCCGACGGCTCCTTGCAAGTGAGCGCCCTCTCTCTGGGGCACCGTGGACAGCTCCCGGCTCAGTGTGGGCAGCTTTTCTGTTCAAGGCAGGGAGCCTGGTCGAGAAGCGGGGAGCACTCTCTGAAGCTGCAGGTCTGGCCTTGTCACCGCCCCCGCACTAAGACCCTCGGGAAATGCGTGTGTCCCCAGCTGTCCTCATGGCGAAGAAATAAACACCCGCCATAGTGGGGGGGCGTGCAGGTACACAGGTGTGGCATGCCGTGCCTCGGGCGGGCTCCCCCAGGACCCAGGGGAGAAACGAGGGTTCCGTTCATGTTCACCTGCCACGTCTGTCCACGGTAGACCTGCCGGATGAAGTAGGGTCTTCTGTGCGGAACTGGGGGCACGTGTGTTCAATGGCTCTGTTGGGGCCACAGCTGGTCACTCCTCGTTCATAAGAACACTTGGTTTAAGTCATGTGCCCCAAGAACTCGGACAGGACTCGGACAGGCCGTAGGAGGCCCTGGGGATCCGATTCTCCGGCCAGGATCAGGGAATCATCTCCTTTTCCAGAACCATGACTCTGTCCCTGCCTTAGCGTGCTCTGGATCGGCAGCGACGACCTCGAAGCATTGATGCATTCACGCACTCACTCATTCACGCACTCACTCAGCAGGCATCGGTTGCTTGTGCTGTGCTGTAGAAAAAGAACACAGGTAGTGTAAAGGAAATTCTATGAGATTAAGTAAAACAATCCTTCTATATTTACTAATGGAAAAATGTCATTAATTAAGCTACGGACTCTCTGTGTTGAGTCTTTATTTTTCGTGGCTGTGATTCGAAGCCCCCAAATATTCTTAATAAAACCAGATATCGTCTCGAAATTGTTTCTCTACTTTTATTTCCACTCCCAGTGACCGTGTCAGAGTCGCAGTCTCAGAGCCTGAAAGAAAGAAAGAGAGTTCGAGGCTCCAGGCGTGAACAACCCGAGTGAGGACAGGAGTGATGAGATGGACCGTCACCGCGGCCCCTCGGCCAGACCTGGCCCTCAGGGCCTGTGCCTCTGCGTGGCAGACCCAGGGGCCAGAGAGCACGCAGGGCTGGCCTGGGGTGCACCACCCATACTGCGCCGCCCGGCAGGCAGTCCGTCCTCACCCGTGGGGCAAACCCACCCCTCTCCACAGCACCTGCACCGCCGGCCGTGTCTTTCTCAGAGCTGCTCTTCCTGCTGACGTGACCACCTTTCCTCCTCAGGACACCTGGTGGGGGAAGGAGCACCCACTCCTGAGATGCTGGGGACAGGAGCGGGGGACACAGAGCTGACCCGCCCCCAGCCTGGCCCACCCTGTCAGGGCCACTAAGCCCAGCTGCAATCCCCGGTTTGCCTCGAGACTGCTCACCCAGCAAATTTTGGGGGGCGCTGACCTCTGAGACATAGCGTCTCCATGGCTTCCCCATGACCTGCTCTCCACACACAAAACTTGGAACACACCTGCTTGCCGAAGCCGAAGCAGCCGAGGGCCACGTTTCTGATCCCACCCCTCCATGCCGACCCTGGGGGCACTCTTGCGAGCCCTGGAGGAGGGAGAAGGAGGAGTCATGGGTGCCAGGGCCGTGCCCCGAGAGGGAGCCTCGTCTGCGTGCTGCCCGACTGGACCAGCCACACGCAGCAGTGAGCCATCGGCCGTGTCCTCAGCGCGAGGCTGGTCCCCGTGAAAAAGGGTGCTCAGGACAGACTGTAAAGGTGCTTCTCAAGTGTGTGGCGCCTTCAACATTTGAAAGTTACCTTTATCAGCCCTGGCTCGCGTAGTTCAGTGGGTTGAGCACCAGCCTATGAACCAAAAGGTCTCTGGTTGGATTCCCAGTCAGGGCACATGCCTGGGCTGTGGGCCAGGTCCCCAGTGGGGGGCCCACGAGAAATATCCACACATTGATGTCTCTCTTCCTCTCTTTCTCCTTGTCCCCTCTCTCTAAAACTAAATAAATAAAATCTTTTTTTAAAAAAAAAAAACCCTTTATAAGCCATTTTAAAAACAGGGTCACTTTAACAGAATGAATGCTTTGCTCTGATTTTTTTTGTTACTTTCAAGTTTCACCAATGTAAGTGATTGCCTTTTTTCAGTTACATCGATTCCAGGGAATGTGTCTTCTTGACAGTTTTTAAGAGACAAATAAGGTGATGAAAGGGAAAGGCCATGTAGACCCTAAGACACGTGTTTTTATGGAACGGCTCGCCCTTCCAACCTCACTAGCGCCCTGTGTCTGCAAGAGAAGCACTTGCTGACACGGACCACAAAGGCACAGTGAGAGGCTCCCTGAGAACAGCAGAGGCCACCAGAGGAGCCTCCGTGCTGCCGTCTTCGACCTCGCCCGAGGCCCCGCCGGCTCCTCTGCAGCCCAGCGCCCTGCCCCCAGGTGCCATGCATGCTCTCAACAGCTGTGAGCACCCGCTGTGTGCACTGCTGCAGGTGGGGGGCCGTGGTGGGAACACAGCCAGCTTTGTGTCCACGAGGACGTGGCCGGGACCTCCTGGTCTCGTCATGAGTGTCCCCGAAGGAAACACCCAGACCTGTGAGAATTCGCACGTGCTTGTTTCAGCCAGACTGATGCCACTGGGAGGCACACCCTCCTCAGACTGAGAAAGTGAGAGAGGCCCCATGGGGGTCGTGACCTCTGGGGGCGGCGGGTCAGGGGGGCGCAAGAGCTCCCAGCAGGAGCCTCTGGGACTGGACAGAAAGGCAAAGACGGAGAAGGGCTTCGTTTCCACAGGCGGCTGTTGGCAAAGTGACAGTCAGCAATCGGCAGGACAACAGTGACCGCCAGGGGACGGCGGTCCCAGCCCCGGGGGGCTGCTGCACCCAGGGGACCCGGAGAAGGGACGTCCCCTTCCCATCCCAGAGGCCTGCGGTCTCAGAGGCAGGAGGCAGCAGACGGACTCCAGGAAGGCAACGACCAATATCCGTCTGTGGGACTCCGGCCCCGGACCCTCCTGTGGTCACTCTGTCTCTCTCTGAAGGGTAAGGAGCCCCGCCAGGGGTGGGCCATGGCCCTCTTCGTCCACACGTGGTGACACGGCAACACACCCGTTCACCATCCGGCTCTAGTGTCCGACTCTACCCCGCCACTCTCCCAGACACTCTGCGAAACCCGGTGCCCAGTTCCTGGCATCGCTGCCGCTGGTGACCCCGGTTCCCCGGGTCTCCTTTCCTGTGGGAGGACAAGGAGGCAAAAGGTGAAAACCAGAGGGGACACGACGCTGAATTCAGAGGGACTCCTTCCCTGGGCAGTAGGGGCTCACTGCTGGTGAGAAGAAGTGCTCCCGCCAGGCCGGGGGTGGGCAGGGGGCAGGGGCAGGTGGCAGGAGAACAGGCAGTGCCTGGAGGGGCAGAGGTGGGATGGAACCGAGGGTCTGAAAAGGAGCAACCTCCCCTCCACAGCCCCCCGCCCCCTGCCCCCCCCACCCCGGACAGCAGGGGGAAACGGAGAAGCAGAAGGACCACGCAGTCCAGAGAACAGACTTTGGCTGGAGGCAGAAACAGGAAAGAGGAGGAGCCGGAGTGGCTCCTGGCGCCCCCCTCCCCCCGCTTCCCGGCCTGGCCCTCGGGCTCCCTGTGTATTACAGCAGCTGCTGTCCCTCAGGAGGGCCCCCAGCTCCTTGCCACTGGGGACGGTGGGGACGCGTTAGCCAGTCCACAGAGGAGGTCGCAGCTGCACGCGGCCAGACTGGGACTCCAGCCCAGGGGCCGGTGTCAACGACTGTTCTCCTCGCCTGTTAAAAAAACAAGATTTGGCCCTGGCTGGGGTGGCTCCATGGATGGAGTATGGCCTGCGAACCAAGGGGTCATGGGTTCGATTCCCAGTCAGGACACGTGTCTGGATTGCGGGCCAGGTCCCCAGTAAGGGGTGTTTGAGAGGCAACCACACTTTGATGTTTCTCTTCCTCCCTCCCTCCCTTCACCTCTTTTTATTCTAAAAATAAATAAATAAAATCTAAAAAAAAAAAAAAAAACAGAACAAAATGAGACCGAGGAAACCCGAAGTTCTCCTTCTAATTGGCTTTACTGAGCCCTTCCTGCGCCAGGCAGCTCCCAGTCCAGCAACCAGAGGGCCTCCTGGGGTCGAGCCCTGTAGAAGGTTTTTCTAGGAAGGAGGGTGGGGCGAGGGTGCTGTCAGCACAAGAGAAGACGGGATTATTTGGAAGCCTGGACATCTTTGGGGGGGGCAGTTGTAGGTGATCCAGCAGATTGCCTCTTCTGTCTACGGGGTCCAAGGGGGGCGGAGAGGCCCAGGTGAGGGGGCCCCACGGGTGCCCAGACTGGCTGGTTTAGATGCTGCTTCTGGGAGAAGCTGAACAGCGGCGAGGTCCGGACGCGGTCTGGTTTCGGTGTTGCTGGCTGCAGCGCAGGTGTGGCTTCCCCTGAACGAGCCCTGCACTCCCCGCTCGCTCCCAAGGCTCGGCCCACCGCGCTCCCCCAGGCTGCCCCAGGCCGCAGCCCACGCAGCCACAGGCTGATCTTCTGCCGGCTGGTGTGAAACCGCGTCTCCAGCACCTGGCGGTGGGGGCCGTGGCCTCGGCCAACCCTGGCAGGCAGAGTTGGGGAGGCGCCCACCTCTGCACAGCTGGCCCAGGGCAGTCCCCAGGGGTGTGATGCCGAGGACCCAGGTAAGGACGGAGGCCCTAGAGCAGGGTGGACCCACTGGGTGGCTGTGGTCGGAGTCCAGTGGCCGGAGACTCGACTGGACGGGAAGGTTGGCGGGAAGCAAGCTTTCTGGTGCTGTCCCCGAGAGCCAGGGCTGGGGGTTGCCATGGCAGCTTTGCTGCTCAGATCTGATTTTTCTGGGAAAGCTCCCTGTGGTCTGCATGCATGCGAGAGTCTCGCGGAACAGGAGGGGCCAGTGGCTTGGCTGGTACAGCTGCCACTTCTTCAGAACTGGGCTGGGAGCCCCCACTCTGTCTCCTGCACAGTCAACCTGAAACCACGCTGGGGGATCCCCGAGGCCGAACTGGTCTCCGTGGTCAGGCCCCTCCTCCCACTGGCTCCAGATGCCCAGACCTGGACCCTGGGGCTGCCTGTGAACGTGGCCGCCGGGGCTTCTGGGAGCTCTGCACACAGCTAGCTCTCCCTGCCCTGCGTTCACCTGAGTGTTCCTTTTTGAGGCCCTGACACGCGCACAGCCTCAGGCACCTGCCCCTTTGCTCTGCTATTTAACCACTTCACCCGCCGTCGCTGCCTCTAGGCCATGGGGCCTTTGTGCCTTCCCAGCCATGCCACACTTGCCAACCCGCAGCCGGTGGTGCCTGCCCCTGACGTCCCACCCCCCATCCCACACGTGACCGGTGGCTCCTGAGCCCTGAGGGAGAGGGCGATGCCCCCGTCCTGTCCCGCGCCGACCCCCTTTGCCAGCACTCGCTAGTAACCGCACTCCTACGAACGAATCGACGTGTACGTATTCATTCCCTGCCCCCGCATTATCACACAGCGGGGGACGTGCTAACCAGCCCCCGAACAGCACGCCATCTGGTGCGGGCGTCTGGCGTCTGGCGTAGTGGCCCGCGGTCAAACACAGAGCCCGGCAGAAGCAGCACCTGCCGGAGTGCGGTTGGCCGGCTGCGCTAGCGTCTCGCACGAGACAGGCAGCCATGGGGACTGGTTGCCTACAACGTTCTGTGGTGCGCTCGAGTGGGACACCATCGGGTTGTGGCATCGAGGGCTGCAGTCATGCGATGAAAGACTTCATACAGAGAAGGGGTGTGTCTGTGCCAGCCGTTTCTCCCTGAGACCCAGGACCTCAGTGCCCAAGGTCGGCACCACTCAGAGCCAGCGACCAGTCCCGGGGCTTTCTGTGCCCTCACCCACAGGGCTGGGCTCGGTTTTCCTCGCTGCCCAGAGGAAAAGTGAAAGTGGCTCCTTTAAATGTCATCTCAGCGGGAGAAATGAGGAAGTGGTCTGGCTTCCTTCCCTGCCGCTGGCCGCCAGCATGGCACCCGGGAAGCTCCCGGTGGCCATCCTTTTTGTGCAACTGAATTCACTGGGGTGATGTTGGTTTCCAAAACTACACGGGTTTCAGGGGTGTGATTCTGTGACCCATCACCTGCACCCCGAGTATCGTGTGCTCTCCACCCTGAGTCCAGTCTCCGATCATCACCGTTTATGTCCACTTTCCCCTCGTCCGCCTGCCCCACCCCCACCCTCCCCACTGGTGACCACTGGCTGTTGCCTGTGTCTGTGAATATCATTTCCGAGGACGTGAGGAGCGTGCGGACAGGATCTCGGTGTCACAGCACAGCCGTGTCCCTGAGCCTCTCTTGCGCACAAGCTCTGTCCTTTATTCAGCTGCGGCCTGTGCCAGCCCTGGGCTAGGGGTAGGGAGTGGCACTGTCACTGGTGTGACTTGGTCCTGGCCTCACTGTGCTGGCAGGTGTCAGGGAGACGAGGGGACGGGCACCGGAAACAGAGCGTGTAAGACTCCAGCTGGAGGGACCCTGGGGGCTCAGGGAGGCCTGGCAATCAGGAAAGGCTTTGAAGGGGGACCCACGTCTCACACTCGGGTCCGAGAGCTGAGCCTGAGCTGTCGGGAGAGAGGAGAAGGGTGCGGAGCAGCGCGGACTCAGGCTGGGTGACAGGCCGCGTCCAGGGAACAGCCACCGTCCAGTGTGGCGGGCGGGGGCAGCACCGGGAGGAAAGAGACCAGGGAGGCCAGCACAGAGCCGCAGGCGACAGGTCCGGAGGAGGGAGGACTGTCCCAAGGTTCAGCAACCACGGCTGCCACAGGGGCCCATGGGCGGGAGTGCAGTGCCCTGTGCTCTGCTGTGGCTGCAGGAAGGGCCTCAGCCGTGATGGGAACACGGGAGGAAAGGGACCCACAGGGAGTCAGGGGGACACACCAGGCAAGTGCTCTGGTGACTCCAGCTGACACAGGGCCATGGGGACTGAGGGACAGGGACACGGAGCGGATGGGACACACGAAGAGGTAACACCGCCGGGTCCTGGTGCTGGCCAGAGGCGGGGCCTGTGGCTGATGGAGGAGCAAGGGTGGCCTCAGGACTGGGGCTGGACCCGGCAGGGGACAGGGGCCTCCCTGAGGAAGCAGCGCGGCCACGTGCTGCCGAAGGCGGACGGCCAGCAGTGGGCGGTGTGCACTGGCGGGGGTGGGGTGGTCCCGTCAGACTCTGATGGGGCCGACTTTCCTGACGACATGGAGGGATGTGGTTCAGGAAGATTTTCTCTGGGGGGAGCAGGGCCTGTGGGGCTGGGTGGGAGGTCCCTGCCCCCTCACAGTACCTCTGGGCTAAGTGCACAGCTGACGGGCCCCCATCAGCCCCCCGTCAGCCCCCCTCTGGCCTGTGTCAGCCCCGAGGAACTGTCCCCTTGGCGCTGCAGGTTCAGGGGCACAGCGGCCTCCCAGACCCGCCCAAGGGTCTTCCAAGCACGTTGCCGCATGTCCTCTGGTGGGGACCTGGGCCCCATGCAAGGAAGGATGTGGGGCCACGGGAGTGACCGAGACGGGGAGTGAGAGCCGCTGCCACATCCACGTCCGTGGCGGGTTTCTGTGAGGCTGCGGAGCTGGCCTGTCCCCGCTGGGCTGATGTGAAGCACAGACCGGCTGCATTGTTCCCACCGGTTGGTGCTGGGCAGGGTCAGTGGCCCAGAACCAAACTTCCGAAGCCAGAATGCAGAAGTTTGCCCCACACCCTCCCCAAGCCCCGCCCCCTTCTCTGTTCACCACAGGGATCCTCAGTCTAGCTGCTGCTCCCGCGTTGACTAGCCATCCCTGGTGCGCCCGCACCTCTCCACGCTGACCCCTGCGGACCCCAGGCCGCCCGCCCTGCCCCCTACGGCCACTGTGATGGTGACCTGCGCCTCCCCGGCCAATATCCCCTTCGTGTTCCCAGTCAGTCCTGCCAGGCCCCCGTTCGTGGACAGTGCGGACAGCTCTGGAGCTCCGTTTCTGACCCTGTGGGAAGTGACCCCTTGGGAAGGAGGCAGGGGAGCCTTGTGGGACAGGGTCCTCGGAGTCTGCCATCGTGAGCAGCCCCATCCTTGGCCCTCAGCCCCTCGCCACTCACTCCTGACACATCCAGAGCCACCGGCAGCCATGCAGGCTCCGTCTGGGGTCCCTGCCCCACAGGGGCACACCAGGCCCACCTTTCCAACCATGTTCTCGCTGGGCCCTCAGCGTCGTGGGGCAGGTGCCTAAGGCCCTTGGCACTGTGCCCTGCAGCGACAGGCCAGCCCACAGCCCTGGCGAGCAGCAGTCACTCCAGCGAGGGGTGTGCAACATGCTCAGCCACGCTGGCACAGCGACGAAATCGCCCGAGGGCGCACTTCTCAGGAAGCACCCCCATCACTTGGCGAGCGGCGCAGGGCTGTGCGGTGCGGAACCGACTCGGAAGAAACAACGGGCTCAAGTGAGACGCTGCGGCTCTCCCGTGCTGGGAGAGTCCGTGTGGCCATGACTGGACGCGCATGCGTGGGGGGGGGGGAGTCAGCAGTGAGCACGGACGCCGCAGGGGACCCTGCACATCCCTGAGGCCAAGGGAAGCCCAGAACCGGCAGGAGACTCCGCCTGGCACGTGAGCCAGATGATGCTGGGAGAGGGCCACACACCCCAGCAGCACAGTTTCTGGGGGTCCGTGGCTGGAGCTCCCTCCGAGGAGGGCCGGGATGGGGGCCAGACTGCAAGCTGCATCGGAGAGTCGGGCCGGGGGGCGGGGAGTGGAGCACACTTGCCTGGTTCCGGGCACGTGGCTGAAGCCCAGAAGGAAGTGGATGAGCAGGGGTGGGTGGTTCAGAACATAGGTTATCATGGTTTTTCACATCACTGTCATTCCTCATCTTCCAGGGGCTCAAGGCCAACATACCAGCAGACACCGCGGTGAAGAGGGTGCATTACCCTCAGCTCCAGGGGGGGGGCCCAGCAGGCTACGGCAGGAGGGGGCAGCTGCGTCCAGCAGGAGGCCCGGGGAAGGGGGTGCAGGGGAGGGCACTGTGTTCCACAGGGAGGCCGGGCCGGCCGGGCTGCTTTGAACAATCTCAGTGGGCCCGGGCCCGGGGCCCAGGGGCTGTCTCTGATCGTCCGGTGTGGGGTGCTGGGGTGACTAGGGCAGGAGG
Organism: Tonatia bakeri; assembly: GCA_004024845.1. NCBI lineage: Eukaryota > Metazoa > Chordata > Mammalia > Chiroptera > Phyllostomidae > Tonatia > Tonatia bakeri. The sequence goes on along the minus strand of PVIA01009972.1, from coordinate 15,263 downwards.
CGGGGCCAGCAGTAAGAGCCCCATGCAGGCCCTACAGGACGGGGAGTCTGCAAACGAAAGCGCTGTCCTTGCTGAGCTGCCTGTATCTCCAGCAGGGAGCTGACGCCGGGCCTCGAGCACGCGGAGTGGCGAACGCGCAGTCGCTGCGCCGGGGAAGGAGTGTGGGGCAAGGGGGCGTCGAGGCTCGGAGCGGGGGAGCGTGGGCTTGTGGGAGCACCGACCTCGCGGGCGGCTGCAGAGGGAGGACCCTGCCACCGAGCCGTCGGTGCGGCCGCAGGAGAGGCAGCAGTGGCCTGCACTGGGCAACGGCCAGCTGCTCAGCGCGAAGGAGGGAAGGGACGGAGGGCCAGCATCTCTGTGGGTGTGTGGGGTGGGGGGCAGGGGCAGGGAATTCAGGGCATTAGTCTTCGGTGGCTTTTATTTTTTCTCATAAAGTAGAAGTCCACGACAGGAGGCCGGTTGGATAGAGAGAGGTACACAGATGGGTGTCAGCTCTAATGCTCACAGATTTTCCTGATTGTGGTTTCATGTGCAAGTAGAAAACAAGACAGAACAAAACTTGCCTGATGGCTCTCTTTCCTTCCTTTCCCAGGCTGAGCTCCCAGCCCCCAACCATAGGCCCAGGGGACCCCTGAGCCGAGGTAACAAGCGTGGGGCCCAGCAGAGCCCCTGCTGGCCCTCGGGTGCTGCCTCAGAGGTGTGGCCACTGCTGCCCTGGGCGCCTTCCACTGCCGCCACGTGGAAGGTGGAAGGTGGAGGAGGGTGGAGGAGGGAGGCTTTGCTGGGGCCCAGGAGGGTCCGGTGGCCCCGGGAAAGGGTCAGGGAGCAAGTGGGGGCTGACCTCAGAGAAGTGACCTAGAACCCACAGCTGAGTCCAGAGAGGATGAGGGCACCCCACGCGGAGACTGCGGCAGTCAGCTTCCGGAAGGCCTGACACCTCTTCTCACCTGTCTTGTCCACCTGTCTCCATGCCCCCACAGTTTTGTTTGGTTCCTGATCCTCCAGTTTCTGTGTCCACTGCTTCCCACAAAGCATGAACCTGTTTCAAACCCAAAGTCATTGCTTCCTCCTCCTCTTTCTCCTCCTCCTCCTCCTCCTCGCACTGCTCCCCCACAGCTGAGCTGTTTCAGAACCCAGGCCCCCCTCTTCTCCCCTGGGGCTACAGGTACCTCTGCAGGCACCAGGGCCCAGACCCCGCCCCCAGAGTGTGTCAGGAGGGTCCTCTCTTAAAGGGGGTTGGCTGCTGGCTGCGTTCTGGCTGCCCTCAGCAATCTGCTCTCAGAATCAACCGCAGCTCCAAGCGGGGGCCAAGTTGTCTGCCTGGCAGCAGCTGGGCCTCCCCTGGAAGCAGGAGCCTTGTCTACTCCCTGCCCTCGGCCCCCACTCTGCACCGAAAAGAGAGGTTCCTTCCCAGGTCACCCTTCCTGCCACCACCACCCCTCCCCAACACGCATGCCACTCTCCCGAAGAAACTGCAAAAAAAAAAAAAAGGCCACTCGGATGTGCTGCAGTGAAACCTCCAGAGCACAGGGTTTCATCAGCTTCCGCAGTGACTGTTTCAAAACGAATAATGTTCTGATTTTGGCGCCACTGTCCTGAGAGTGGGGGGCGAGGGGCGGCGCGTCCAAAAGGGAAAACAGGAAACAGACCGGCAGGAGGAAGAGCCGGGGGTGAAGGGCTGTAGCCGACCCTGACACTGACTCAGGGACTCAGTGGGAAGTGCCCAGGCCTGTCCTCGCCGCCCCCCACCCCCACCACCCGCCCGAGAAGGCAGCCGTCCCAGAGAGGTTTCTTCACGAAAACATAAACACCTGTGGAAGCCCAAGGAGCCGATGTCAGCAGTGAGATTCTCATGCCAGGCTGGAGGAGACCGTCCCTCGGGGTTCCGGCCACTTGCACCCCGCCCTGGTCCCACCCCTGCTCTGGGCCCACCAGGACCCTGTGCACCCCATGCCCCCACCCCCCGCCCGGGCCCCGAGCTGCACAGGCCACTGCCTAAGCCCACCCAGCCACCCACCCTCCCTCTGAGGAGAAGGTGGCCCCGCTCCTCCTGGCCCAGGTCAGACCGCTCCCTGCTGGCATCGGGCCTGGACGCTGGCTGGCAGCCGCACAGGTCTCCATCTACCAGTGCGTCATCCCTGCTTCCTCTTTTTTTCCAGCAGGAGCAGCCAACAGGGCGACTCGCCGCCTGGAGCTGGCCCACCGGTCTGGCGGGGCCAGACCTCGGGTCACTCAGAAAACAGGCTGTTTTTCTGGGGTGAATTTCGCAATCTACTGAGTTTGTGGAATTTGGAAGCAGAGAGAGTTTGCCTCACTCTGGGATGGCACTACTGGCCGCTGGCTGCCCCTCGGAGGCGGGGTCTGCGCTCAGAGGCTCACTGCCACCCACCGGGGCCTGGGGCTGCGGGGCCTCCCGGACAGCCCCCCAGAGGCCTGGGGGTCAACAGCACCGGGAAAGGGGGCTTCAGGCAGAATTGGCCCAATTTTCCCCCAAGTCAAAGGCCTGGGCGAGGGGGTGGGGCCGCCCAGCGAGGCCCCAGTGGGGACACTGGTTTGAATAAACCTGTGTGAGAGCCTCTGGGACCAGGGTGACGGTGGGCACCGTTGTTTGTCTCCTTGGGCCCCAAAACAACGACGTGGTGCAGAGACGTGTCAGGGTTCTGCAAGGAAGTGTCGTTGTCAGAGACGCAAACGCGGGTATTCAGGGCGGAGTGTCTGCCTGATTTGGAAACGTCTGGGGGAAGAACAGGTAGCGGCCGGCGTGTGCTGCAGCAGGTGCGACCATCACCAACACGGGGAGGCTGGGTGCACGAGTGCTCGGGACGCCCATGCTGCCGCCGCTGGTCACAGGCAGCTGCCATTGCGCCCACGGTCCCGGTCTCCTGCCCGCACAGCTGCGGCCAGTCTCACGACCCGAGGCAGCCCTGCCCGTGCTCTCTCTGAGGTGCGCCTGGATGGGGGGGTTGAAGGAAGGGGGGTTGAGTTTAAAAGCTGAAAATCAGAGAGCAGGTCGGTGACCCCGAGACACCGTAGTGACCATGGGCAGGGAGGAGTGAAGTCCAGGGGTGGAGATGGCCGCTGGGGGCAGCAGGCGGCCGGGATGCAGCCTGGGTCCCAGGCGGAAGGGGCTGGTGCTAGAGGCCGGGAGGGGTGGCCGTCACTGGGTTGGGGGTCAGGGGCTGGTGTTGGAAGTGGGGGCAGGAGGCTTCCTGAGGAAACGGGTCCTGGGACTGAGGCTTTGATAAATGGTAAATTGGAAGGATTATTGGACTTTCTCCACCGGTGAGGAGCCCTGTCGGACTTGGGGGTGGTGTCGAGAGCAGGACAGGAGGGGTTGTCAGAGGAGACAGCTGGTCAAGCCCGTGCGTGGTGCCCTAGCCCAACACACCCCGGGAAAGGGGGGCGCTGAACGGAGGGGGTCCCGGGCCAGGAGCGCCCTTACTCAGAAAAGCCACCAAACAGGGCGCAACAAGGCAGGGACAGCTGGAGGGAGACGCAGGGCTGCAGCTGCCCCTGGACAGGTGGAGCCGGGGAGCGGGGCTCCCCGCACAGCCTCCTGGGCCGGCCAGGGCCTGGAGTACAGCGTTCCTCCCCTGCAGGCCAAGCGCTGGAGCTCTGGGCTCACTCCCCGCCCCCTGCCCCACCCTTTCCGGGAGTCTGGGAGGGGTCCCAGTGCCTTGCCAGGCAGCCCGGGCTCAGAGCGGCACCTGTGCCTCCCTCCCTCCCTTTGACTAATGCTTGCCTCCCTGCTGGTACACGAGGGGCAGACCCAGGCAGGGGGGCCTGGGACCACTGCAGAATCCTCAGGTTAAACAGGTCCTCGCAGGCCGGGCAGTGGGCCCCACAGCAGGACCTGGGGTGTCCACATGGCATCCCGGCTGGCCTGGCCCAGTAGCCCTCGTCCCTGTCCCCACAAAGGACAAGAGCCAGCCTCCTGCAGAGCCCCGGGTGCTGGGCTGAAGAGGAAGAGAGGCATCGATGGTGCAGATGACCTTTGTCATGACAGCCTCGGGGCCCTGGAGTGCAGGGAACCCAGCCCTGCACCCAGCGAGCAGGCTGCCTGGCTTAGAGAGTCTGCTTTTCCGGCGTTCTGTCATCCATTTTCTCGTTCTGTCTCTGCCACTGCTCACCTGGAACCAAAACCCTTTTTATAAGAAATAAACCGACGATTTATTAACACTCACTGTGAGCCAGACGCTCGCCGAGCGTCACGGCTGAGCCCTGAAGCAGGGCCCTTGCTCGCTGGGCTCGGGCGGCCGAGTCGAAGGGGAAGAGTCTGGAATGCTGACTGGCCAGCCGCTGTCCCCACTCCGAGCTGGGCACCGCGGGGGCGGGGCTGTCTGAGCTGGGAGGCCAGGCCCTGAGGTGGACCCGCCTGGCTGAGTGTCCCTCTGCCGCTCACCAGCTGGGTGACTATCTGGGTCTCAGTTTCTCTTGTTTCAAGCGGATGAACAGTAGTAGCACATCCTTCCTGGGGCGTCTGGGGTTAAACAAGACCGTGTCTGGGCGTGCCTGGCACACTCAAGCACTGGGTAAAGGCTGCTGTTCTTGTTCAGGCAGGGCCCTGGCAGGCAGCGGGGGTGGGGCTCAGAGGGGCGCATGGGGCAGGGGTGGTTGTTGGGGTCCCTCTGTAGTGAAGACACTGGAAGGACGGGCTCCGGGGTGAGATGGTGTGAGTCTGGCCCTGTGTCCCCTACTTCCCTGTGACTCGGGACGAGACCCGTGGGCTGCGGCTTCCTCGTCGGCAATGTAGGGGACGTAGCAGCAGCCACACGGGGTGTGTAGGAAGCATCTCAGAAGGGTTGGGAGCGGGCCTCCCCCAGACGGGCCACTTTGGCCCCTGAAGTACTCTGGGCGGACGTGGTCGCCACCCAGAGGGCTCACAAGCAGCGTCACCTGTCCCTTAAAGAACATACCTGCGGGGCCTTGCTCACCGAGACTCATTCCCAGAGGCGTTTTCCTGACCCAGTGTTGGGCAGGACCTGCATCCGCTGCCCAGCGTCTGCCATCCTCCTCATCCTGGGAACACCCCTCCCCTGCCCAACGTCCCAGGGCCCCTGAGCTCAGCCCTCACTCGGAACGTCATGGGGACCTCGTTTCACCTTTCTGTGTCACGTATGTGGGGCTGTGGCACTCCCGGGTATGCGGGAGTCCCCGTACATACATGTCAAATGAAGTTTGCTCACTGTGTCTCGGTACACTGTCCCTTGCCGATTTGGTGGCCAGACCAGCCAGCAGGGCCTAGGAGGTGGCGGGAGGGAAGTGCCTCTCTCCCACACCATGTGAGGTTGGGGGGGCGAGGTAGCCCACTCCCAGCACTCAGCATGGTGTCTCGGAGGCAGAGCTGAGCACGGTGGGCGGGGAGAGGTGGACGCGGGGGAAAGACAGGGAGTGAGAGTGGGAGGGAGACGTCCTTTTGCACGCCTCGGTCTGTTCCCTCCCGTTTCTTTTGTTTGTTTCTTAGTTGGCAGAGATGACCAGTTCACAAAAAATGTGATCTCGAAAAGCACATGCAGGGAAGGAACAGCCTGGAGACTAGCACGGAGTCGACACGAGATAAATGGAACCCGTGGTTACACCGTAGTCACCCCGATAGTCGAATGCATCCCCACGGGCTGAGGCCACGCTCTTCCTCACCCTGCGGCAGGAAGAGCGCCAAATAATTTCCAGAATGAGTCAAAATCTGTCAAAGCGATATTTTGAAAAAATGAGACTTACAAACAAAGGCCAAAACCACATTGGGCCTGCGGCGGGGGCAAAGTGCCATTGAGCCCCAGAGTGCCGCCGCGGCCTCTGCGCAGAGGACAGCGAGGGACCGGCTGGTCACGGGGGCGTCTCCCTCTGGGCATTCAAACGGTCCCAGGAGGAGCCCCTGGCTCCCTGTGCAGCTCAGCTGGTGAGGGGTGTGCCGCAGAGTCATAGTGCGTGGTTCGTGTTTCCTTTAAACGAGCTTCCAGTGTAGGTCTCCGCCCGGTCCGACCCCTTCTGCACCCCCGGCTTGCTGAGAGTTCTTGGAGATGAGAAATCCAGGAGTCCACCTGTGCTTCCTCCCCCACGTTGGACTTGAACTTAGGTTTGCTTTCCTCTCCTTCCTGCCTTCCCTTTTCGTGCCTCATTCCCCAGTCCTCCCCTGAAAGCCCATTTGGGAATCAGCTTGATGGGCCCTCGCGGGCAGCTCTGCAGCCTCCCAAGCAAAGATGTCCGCTCTGAAAGGCGTCCCCAGTTTCTCCAGGGACCCGGAGGCCCACAGATCGGATACTGGGCCTGAGTGTCTCAGGCTTTGCTTTCCAGTCCAGGCTCAGAGCCCGTGTCCCCTGGGTGCCCAGTGTCCCTGGGGCTCACTCACACCGAGTCCCAGAGCACAGAAACCCCAAGGCACCGTGGCCCGGGGGGTGGACGTTTTGAAAACCTGGCCGCTGCACACTCTGTGTCAGTCTCCGAGGGCCGGCCTCCTTCGGACGAACTCTGCCCCTGACTCTCCGCCCCACAGGAAGTCTGCTCTGCAGCAAGTCTGCCGACGCGGCTAAACCCCCGGGTGACAGTACGAGGAGCAGAGAGGAAACACTCAGCAAAACCTGTGGGCTCGAGTTTTATTTTTAAACACTGATTTTTCTGAGTCACGTGCAACGTTTTCTGGAAGTACACGTGACTTTTGGCTTGTCAGGTTGGAGACTGTTTTTCCATCTGGCTTTTCTGCTTTCCAGTGCGTGAGCCACGGAGCCGGAGTCGACCTCTCCCAGCTCGCGGGCAGCAGCCGGGACACAGTTCTTCCTCCGAGAAGTAAAAGTGAAACTGGTTCGGACAGAAGACAAACGCCCGGAGAACATGCCCAGAGACGCCTGATCTTCCCTGCTGCCTGGTGCCGGCGTCACGGAGCCGAGCACAGCTCACACTCCTCTGATTCGGCCCAAAACACGTCTCTGGAAACCCTCCCGCGTAACTGCCAAGAATGCCCATGTTTATAGCCCAACACACCAGCGAGGGCAAAAAAACACTTTTTAAAAAGAGCGTGCCGGGAGCTGTGATTTCTTCAGTGTTCTCAAAGAAATAAGGGCATCGATCTCTTTGGGGTCCTGTCAATGTCAGTGCCAAGTCTGCAGGAGGGGGGAGGGGGTGCTGGGTCTCCCGGGAGACCCGAGGGGCTGGTGCCGGGAACGGAGAGTTTCCATGATGCCTGGACGATTCGAGGCTGAGCTGCAGACCTCTCCCTGCCCCTCCGGGGCTGGCTCTTCATGGTGGGTGAGGCCCTGTGCCCCCCACCACCCCCAGCTGCAGCCAGGAAGCAGCATCACCCGGGAGCATTTCCGGAAGATTGCCTAATCTCGGAGGAACGGGACTCACTCCAACCTCCTGGCTCCAGCAACGTGCTGTGATTTATGTTCACATTTTAGATAACAATTAATTGATGCAGGGACAGTGTTTTCCCTCTGGGCGTTTAAGGGATCCCAGGAGTCCCCTGGCTTCCTCAGTGACTCAGCTGGTGAGGAACACGCCTTAAGCGACACATGTATGTTCCCTTTAAGACTGACGTCCACGGTCAGCTTTTCCCCAGGGCCAGCCTTGTCCTCGCCCTCGGGCTGCTGAGAGTGCACCAGGGTCGAGCGCTTCAGAAGCCTGTCAGGGTTCTCATGCAGTGTCAATGTTCATAATTCTGTGTTATTTTCCTTCAAAAGAGAGCCCCTGGGGCAGGGAGAAGGTTTCCTCCACCCCCTCAAGTTCTTCTGGCTGCTCCAGAGAGCTCCCGTCTAAGCTCCACGAGACGTGGATGCACGGGAGAAGGCAGGCAAGGTGCGCCCCACGCATGCCCGTGGGAGCCCACGCCCACAGGAGGCGCCGAGATGGAAAGATGGAGCGAGGTCCCCGTGATGTTCCGAGCGAGGGCCGAGGTCAGGGGCCCCCGGGGCGTCGGACAGGAGGAGGGCCATTCCCAGGACAACGAGGACAGCAGATGTTCCGTGATTAGATGTTTTCTGGCCCGTGAAAAGTGATCTCTGGCACCAGCTTAGGGACAAGGCCCCTCATTTGAATTCTTCTAGCTCGCTTGGAAGGGGGGAGGGGGGTTGTGGGGGCGGGAGTTTCTCCTGAGCCCGGCAGGTCTCCACCGCCTTTAGCTCAAAACAACCCGCATGCCGCAGAGACACATATTGGGGTGCCTCGTTCAGAGCCCCACAGCCCCAGATCGCGGAAGTGTCAGCACCTGCACAAGCAGGTGGCACAGCTGACCATTTTCCACACTCGCATGCCAGGGGCGGAGGGTTCAGGGAAGCGTGAGTGTCAGGACGGGTACTGGGGCTGGAGGTAGGGCTTTCCCCTTCTAGAAAATGGACTGCTGTTGTGTTTGTTCCTCAGCGGGCAGTACGCTTGTGGACTTATGAACACACCCTGCTGTTTCCAAGAGGCACCCTGCCCCCCCAGGAGCATCCGCCATGCTGAAGGCCCCGGCCCCCTAGGAAGACAGGCTGAGCACACCACCCTGCGTTCCCGCCTCAGACTCCTCCAGGAGACTCCCAGAGTGGGTGCTTCCGGTCTCCAGGCTGGAATAGCCGGCTTGCCTGGGGCTGCTGCCTCTTTATCTCATCGGCTGCGTGAGCTGCGCCGGCGAGTGCGTCTGGGTAACGCCTAGTCATCAGGAGCTTCTGCCCCAGCCGTGGGCTCCATTTCAGTTGTCCCGCCTCCTCTGTTTCAACCACTGCGTGTGCTCTGCTGGTGCACTGACGTATCTTTCTCGAGAGTCGGGGCGTGCAGGAGTCGAGGACTCTGCAAAGCATGCTGGGTGCGGTGGCCTTGTGGGCACGTGGGCTCTCTAAAGGGGGGTGCTGTGGTGGGGAACGTCCTCCTGTTCCCTCCCGTCCTCCTCCCTCCCGTTCACACTTCCGCCTGCTCACCCAGTGTCGAGCCTCCACCCCGCCACCCGGCACTGTGGCTCGACCCCAGGGTGCACTGACTGAGGCTCCTACTTCTAACTCACCTTTGCCTGCTCAGAATGGATCTCCTCCGCACCCCCCACCCCCGTCTCTGCCACCCAGTTCCTGACGGGCTCCTGGGGCTCTAAGAGTCCTCCTGACGTTGATGAGACACACTCAGGGATGGCTCTCAGGAGCCCGCACAGGAGTGGGAGTCCCCCGGCCGCCAGGAGCACATCCCAAACCAGACAGGAAAGCGGCCTGACCGCCAGAGGCAGAGGCCCAACCTCCTGGAACCGTCTTCCAGGCGTGCTCTCTGGTTGTGGGGACCCCTGCCCTCTGGGAAGGCCCAGCGAGGACTGCGCCCCAGGGTGGTGGACGGTGGAGGATGCTGCCGCTTAGCAAGGGCAGGGTGAGCCCTGGGCAGGACCCCTGCTTCTCAGGTTCCTGGTCACTCAGGATTTCAGACTCAGGCCAGAGAGAACTGAACGAAAAGGAGCGGAGCCCACCTTCACCCCAAATTTCCAGTCCTGACGCCCCTTTGCCCCACATGCCCCTGCAACGTGTTTTCAGCCCCCAGACCGCCCTCCTGCGGAGCCTGCGGTGCAGATGTTCCCCATCCCAGGAGCCCCGCCCTGGTGCCACAGGTCTCGCCCTGCTTCAGTTGCACACGCCCCCCGCAGACTCCCCCATTCCTGGAGGAAGGGGCAGCTGGCAGTTCTGCAGCAGCCGGCTGACCTAAGTGGCTCGTTTCCACCCACAGGCTGTGGGGCCACCCGAGAGAGCCAGCGCCTGAAGGTGCTCCCAGACCCGCAGGGCAGGAGGCGCCGGCTGGCGTGTGGGTTGGCCAGCTGCCCTGACCCCGTCCCGGGCCCGGGGTCTCCTGACCCATAGGAACTGGGTCCCTGCAGTTCAGGAGCCTGGGATGTCCACACACAGACTCCGTGTCCGGCAGGGCCCGCTTCCTGGCTCGTGGGTCCCCACAGCTGAGCCGCGGACGCCAGGTTGCCCATTCCAGGGTGGAGACCGAGCCGTCTCGCTGGTCATGGCAGTGATCTCTCCCTCTGTGGAGGCCGGCGTGGGCTCACGCAGCGCCTCAGGAAGGGGACTTAGGGGAGGGTCTTGTCACCCTCACCATGAAGTGGGAGGGAGGGACACAGCTCTCCGCCTCGGCCAGGCCCGGGCCAAGGTGAGCCCTGCGGCACATCGAGGACCGGAGGGCTGGCCGGGCAGAGCCGAGAAGTGGAAGGAACTGGGCCCCCGGGCGCGTCCGAGCTGCGGAGCTAAGCAACTCCGGACTCCCTTACTCCTGCTGTGTTAATGAGAGGTGATACAATTTTCCTAGTATTTAAGCTACGTTCCATGCATTTTCTGTTGTTTGCATCAAAAGTTTACCCATCGGTTCAATGACCAGAGGCATGGGAAAGAGAGAGAGAGAGAGAGAGAGAGAGAGAGAGAGAGAGAGAGAGAGAGAGAGAAGGGGAGGGGAGGGGACGGGGGGGGGAGAGGAAGGCAGGCAACACCCAACACTCCCCGTGGTGGAAAGAGCCTGCGTGTCAGAACAATGAGGGTTCCCTGCGAGGTTGAGTGGCTCCAACTTGGGTTTTTGTCTCCTGGATGACGGACCATTTCCATTATGGTTCCTTTGACTGAAGTTACACACCTGTTACAGTGGGCTCCCCAGGGGACTTTACACTCACACCTATGCGGGGAGGGGGCAGCTGATTGCACTCCAGAGCTGGGGCCCGAAAATGTTTTCCACAAGGGACAGGAGAGTGGACATGTCATGCCACATGGCCATGTGACCTGTCACAACGTGTGACCTTGCCCCTAAGGAGACGTAGATACCATGTACATGAATGTGCACAACCATCTTCTACCGAAACTGCACCCGTGGGTGCTGAAACGTGGAGTTTATACAGTTCTCATGTGTCACACACTGTTAGTCTTTTGGTTGTCTCCAGTCATCTGGAAATGTAAATGGGCCCACATGGGACTGGGGACACCTGTGTGGATTGGGGGCGGTCCCGGTGCCAGTGTCCTGGCTGTGTGTAGTTTTGAGGGCTGTTGCCATGGGGAGAGGCTGCAGGGTCTCTGCCCACCCTCTTCTCTGCCCTGTAGAACACACCTGGGACAAAACGTATCATTGTAGCCACTTTCAGTTTGCAAGTTGGTGGCACTGCGTGCCTCCCCGTGCTGCACACCCCTCACCACCACCCGTCTCCCGCACTCGTGCGTGTTCAGAGAGACGCTCTGTCCCCACTGAACAGAACTCCTCCTGCCCCTCGCCCAGTGCCTCCCGTCTCTGCAGACCCAAGTGCCCCACGGAGGGGGTCGTGCAGCATCTGTCCTTCGGGGTCTGCTGTCTTTCGCTTAGCCTGATGTCGCTGAGGTTCACCCACGACGGAGCACGTCTCAGAATTCCATTCATTTTTAAAGCTGAGTGATGCTTTGTTGTGTGTGTGTGGCACGTTTGTCTATCTTTTCACCCACTCGCGGTCATTTGATTCTCCGACCATCGTGAAACACGGCACAGTGAGTGTTCAGTGTGCAGATGTATGTTCGAGTCCCTGCTTTTCATTCTCCTGGCTACGTGCGTGGAAATGGAATTGCTGGCTCACGAGGTAACTGCATTTTTAATGCGTGAAGATCCACCACGGTGCCCTCCACCACGGCTATGCTGCTCGCACTCCCCCAGCCGGGCACCGGGCTCTGCCTTCTCCTCGTCCTTGCAGTTCTGGTCACCGTCTTGCCTTTTTATCTCTCTGATTTTCACTGGCCGTCCCGATGCCTGGAAAGTGGTAGCTCACTGTGGTTCCATTTGCACTTCTCTGATGATTACTGATGTCGAGCATCTTCTCAAATGCGTCTGAGCCATTTTTTATCTCTTCTTCGGAGAAATATCCATCCAAGTCTTTTCCTGTTTTAAAATAGGGTCACATGCTTTGCTATGGTGGTTGTTGAGGCATAAGAATTTTTTACATATTCTGGGTAGTAATTTCTTATCAGATATATGATTCACAATATTTTCTCCAATTCTGTGGGCTGCCTTTTAATTCTCTTGATAGAATCCTTTCATAAATAAGTTTTTAATGTTAATAAATCAGTTTATGTATTTTTTCTGTATTAGTTCTTATCATTGCATGTGAGTCCACAACTATATCAAATGTAAAAGTTCACTCAACCAGACAAAATGTAAAAGCCCTTCTTAGCCGTGGGTCACACAAAAACAGGCAGTGCCAGGCCCACGGGCAGCAGGCTGCCAATCTAACTGCAGAACAGAAACCGGGGTTGTTGCCACTGTTTTCTTCTTCCAAAACCTCACTCTTATCCTGCTCCTAACCGGTTACTTCTGCAGCTCAAGGACTTGGAGATTGTTCAGTGTGTGTGTATCTGCATGCCGTTCTGCCTTATCTGTTCCCAGAATCAGAGAACTTATCAAAACAGTAGCTACAATTCCACATTTAACTTTCAGAAACCAACACCGATTTTCTAAGCTGCTGGGGTCCAGCCTCGGCGGGTCTCCGGGTCCCCGAAGGAGGAAACGGCTCAGGCGAGACACCGGGTGGGGTGCCGGAGGACAGCCAGGCTCTCTAGACCTGACTGGCTCCCCGAGTAAAGTCAGTCTTTATTTTTATAGGGGAGGTTATACAACATTGAATGCATAATATGATTATTAACACAGAAACGGTTACCATAGAAATAATTTCAAGAAGTACAGAAGGTTTTACAGATCAATCATGTTAAACGAAACCGAAATTTACAAAAAGTCCCACAGAGTAACCATATTAAACAAAGGTTATTTTGACCAAGAGGGTCATTAATCAGATAGCCAATGAAGCTATACGGGCACAAACTTTCACATGCTGATTAATAATTAAATATCTACTAAATTTCTATAGATTGGTCTAAATCAAAGGGGTACAATAAGTACTTTAAAAACTAGTTATTGTTTATAGAAATTAGATAAATGATTCTTTGCCTAGATCTATTAACTGCATATCTAGAGGGGTCTATATTATGTTTCCATGTACAGAGATTATTATATTTTAATTAAAACTCCTTCCTCCTCTCTCCACCTGGTCCCAACAATAACCGCTCCTGCCCAGGGCATGGGAAAGGCAGTGGTTCTAATAAATCTTGAGCTTTTGAATGGTGACTCCTTAGACATTCCCAGCAGTAGCTTCCTTCAATGTTCTGGCAACTGGCCTGCCCATAGTTTAATCCTATCCTTTACTTTCCAGGTGGGGGGAGTGGGCAGCATTAGGGTTATTAGGGGCTTCTAGTTAGTGGTCAGCAAATCATTCCATGCAGAATCAGAGGAATCGTGCGAAGTATTTTGTTATAAAGCACAGGTGTCCAAAACTTTCACCACCTGATGCTAATAGGGACAGGCATACGAGAAGAAATAGACAGGAGATCCAGCCACAGCCACTTCTGCTGTGCAGATGCGTCTCATCCGTCCCGACTGTGTCAAGTGCCGGTTGTTGGACAGTCTCCAACACCAAGCTTTGCTCTTAACAGGTATCCCCTGCTTTTCATTTCAGGCCAGTCGCCGTGGGGACTCTGCTCCCAGAGAGCAGGAACCTGCATCTGCTCTCCACACCTCACACACGGGTGCCTCTCAGCCCCCCACAGCCCCGAGGCTGCCTCTCCTCTGGCTCACAGTCCTAGTTGTCAGAAAGTCCTCACATCGCTGCATTCCAAGCAGAGGTTTGGTCCCTTTTTAAACTGAGCATAGAGTCATCTAAACAAGGTCATAGTAATGATGGTCCTGGTTCTGACGGTGTTAACACACTTCTTATTGCACTCTCTGGCTGACCTTAATGTGACATGCATTCTTGCTCACGTAGTGAGTACTTTATAGCTGGTTTTTTCTTTTTCTTTTTTTTTAATTTTATTTCAATCATTGTTCAAGTACACTTTTCTGTCCTTTACTCCCACCCCAGCCCACCTACCCATCCCTTCTCACCTCCCTCCCATTTCCACCCCACCTAGTTTTTGTCCATGTGTCCTTTATATTTGATCCTGTAAACCCTTCCCATTCTCCCCTGAAATTCCCTCTCCTCTCCCCTCTGAACACTGTCAGCCTGTCCTTTATTTCAGTGTCTTTGACTATATTTTGCTTGTTTCTTTGTTTTGTTGTTTAGGTTCCTGTTAAAGGTGAGATCCTATGGTATTTGTCTTTCACTGCCTGGCTTATTTTGCTTAGCATAATGCTTTCCTGTTCCATCCATGCTGTTGCAAAGGGTAGGAGCTCCTTCTTTCTTTCTGCTGCATAGAATTCCATTGTGTAAATGTACCATAGTTGTTTGATCCATTCATTTACTGATGGCCACTTAGGTTGCTTCCAGCACTTGGCTATTGTAAATTGTGCTGCTATGAACATTGGGGTGCAAGGGACATAAAGGAAAGAATAAACAAATGGAACCTCATCAAAATAAAAAGCTTCTGCATGACTAAAGAAAACAGTATTAAAATAAAAAGAGAACCAACTATATGGGAAAACATATTTGCCCATGATACCTCAGACAAGGGTTTAATCTCCAAAATATATAAAGAACTTACATGACTCCACTCTAAGAAGACAAACAACCCAATTTAAAAATGGGCAAGGGACTTGAACAGACACTTCTCCAAGGAGGACATACAGAGGATCCAGAAACACATGAAAAGATGTTCAGCATCACTAGCCATCAGAGAGATGCAAATTAAAACCACAATGAGATACCACTTCACACCAGTCAGAATGGCCATAATAAACAAAGCAACAAACAACAAGTGTTGGAGAGGTTGTGGAGAAAAGGGAACCCTAGTGCACTGTTGATGGGACTGCAGACTGGTACAACCACTATGGAAAACAGTATGGAACTTCCTCAGAAAACTAAAAATGGATCTGCCTTTTGACCCAGCAATTCCACTGCTGGGACTATATCCTAAGAACCCTGAAACACCAATCCAAAAGAACCTATGCACCCAATGTTCATATAACCGGTTTTAAAAGAACCAATTTGTCACCCTGGTTTCTATTAGAAATAGCGTTATAGAAAAGGCCGCAGCACAAACCATCTCAGGCATCTAGGGGGACAAACAGGAACCCTGCAAGGCCCCACCCCAAGCCCAGACCTGCTGTGAGTTCTCCCAGGCCCTCAGCAGCCTTCCCAATGGGGACCTGCCTCCCTCCAGCTGGCTGACCGCCATTTAAGAGGACGTGTGATTCTGCCACCCTCTTCCTTCATGCGCTTTCATAGTCTCCCGTTGGTCTCAGAGTGAAGGCTGCAGCGCCACACAGAGCCCAGCTCTGGGTCTCCAGCCTCCTTTTGCTGCCTCCCCACCCTCAGGCCCCACAGCCCCCTCCCT